>WSTJ01000073.1:0-47929 GCA_019623705.1 Ceratobasidium sp. 428
GGAGTGACGAGGTAAGCGCCGAGGTAAGCGCCGAGTAAGCGCCGAGGTCATGTGACTTCGTGGGTCAACTTGGTTGGACGATGAAGTCACCTGATAAGCGCCAAGATCACGTGACAACTCGCTCCTCGCTCCTCATTACATAGGAGAGAAGTTAGAGGAGTGACAAGGTAAGCGCCAAGATAAGCGCCGAGGTCACGTGACCTTATTTGTAGCATTTACGACTTCGGAGAAAATGCTATAAATCCTTATTAAATGTTCCTGTTCCGTTATGACTGTTTTCTGGGTCATAACATCTATCTCCCACCTCATCAGTGCTCCTCCCGGCTATGTCAGATACAACAGTGGAGGTCAGCTAACCAAATATGTGCGCCGCAAGCCGTACAGCATTGTTTTGATTGACAAAATTGAGAAGGCATCTCGTGAGTTTGTCACTCTATTCCTGCAGGTCCTTGATGAAAGCCGTTTGATGGACGGAGAGGGCCGGGTTGTAGATTTCAAGAACACGGTAGTCATCATGACATCAAACCTGGGCGCGGCACACCTGAAGGATCTGGGGGACAAGGGAGAGATTGACTTTAAGGCTAGACAGGCGGTCATGAAGGCTATTGAGTCACACTTCCCTCCAGAGTTTGTCAATAGGATTGGGCAGACTGTTATTTTTGTGAGTTTGTTTGCACACTGCTGCAGCCGAGTGGTGATAAACAGCATGTCCGTTAGATTCTCTATCTCACAAGGACATTAAGCAGATTATTGAGGTGCAACTCGCGGAAGTTCAGCAACACCTTGTTGGCCGCGGAATCAAACTCGTCTTCCAACTGGAGGCAAAAGACCACCTCAGCCGGGTGGGATATGTGCCGGAGGGAGGTGCACGCCTGTTGAACCGCGTGATAGAGAAAGAGCTGCTCAACCCACTGCCACACTTGATTCTTGAGGAACCTATTCATGATGGCTACACGGTAACAGTTTCCTTCAACACGGCGGGTGGGGCTCTACACATTGGAACTCAACATGAAGAATTGGGGTGAAGCACGTCGGAGAAAGGGGCTATGGGTCCAGCATGATGTGATGTAGGCGTCAGGAAAACATGATCAAATGACGATACTGTGGTAATGAACACCTGCAGTTATCAATTGACCTCACTCATAAATGCTACCGGGCCCAGCGGCTCGCTTAAATTGTCAATTGGAGCGCCGGGGAAGTAGGAAAAGTTGAAAATTAAAATTAGAATCCAAATCAGATTCATTAGGTTAGCTCCACTTACCTGAGTTCACGTCAACTTATTACCACAGGATTTCACCCTGGTTCTGCCAAAGGGCGACCCGACAGGAAAGGCTTAGGTCAGCCTGAGGGCAGGCCAAGGTCAGACTTTGTACGAATGTACAATTGTAGTTGATGAGATGAATCTAGGTCAGGCTTGGGACAGTAATACAATCTTCAGGGTCTGGTCGTCAGCACCGTCGATTGAACAACGCGTCTAGGTCCGGCGCGACTTAGCGTCTCCCACCACTGCGCCACGACTTGGCGTATCCCACCACCACCTCTGTTCCTGCAACTCCCTCTCACACAGTATCTTTGGTACTGAAGTTTTCAGTAAAGCTCGCCAGTGAGCTCAACATGTTTGTGGATAACTTATTTAATTGCAATGAATATACTCATTATATTGTACAGGCAAAGAAAGGGACAAGCCAATACTTAGGGACTAAACGGACGTGTAGTTGTATGAACTGCTACATAAAACATATCAAACACCCTGTAGCAACAGTCAACAAGCATTGGATTCCAGTGTCAACGGCACTCGGCTGCACAACAAAACCTTCGGCACGCTGTCCTTAGACAAACTCCCTGGCTATCCCAGACAACAATCTTTGCTCTCATCAGTCCATCCAGTCTGGTTCTTTGTCTCCCAAGCCTCATTCTAATCTTGCTCCTGGTGAAGACTTTGAGGCGTTGCCTAGCCCTGGCGCAGACAGTAGCCCTCTCTTTGGGTAATGTTCTGATGCTCCTGGCTCGAGGTTTCTACCTGGGCTTTTGTCTGTGTCTCGTTCTGGGTCCCGTTCCAACGCGCTTGTCGGACTTGAAGTATTCAATTCAAGTAAATACCCTATCACCGGCACAACGCTTATGTGTCCCATATGCCACATTGAGTGCAGTGAAGAGTTGTTGAGCCCAAAAGCCGGTCAGTACTCCATCCATCCAATGGGTACATTGCTACTTACTTTCCGCACCAGGAACTATGGCTCATGGATCACGCAGCGTGTGCCATCTTCAGAATTGGAATACTCTGACTCTTGGAGCCCCGGGTCAGCAAGAAACCCAAAGTGCTCCTTTGGGAGCCCGGTCAAGGCAATTGCCTCCGTACGCCGGCCGCATTTCTCCAAAGGTAAGTTATCAATCAATCTCACACTATGGAAAAAAAATTACAACTCCTTTGCGACTGGATCTTCTAGATGTCTCCCCTTCTTCTTCTCTCGCCGCTCCTCTCCCTTTCCTCCACAACTCCCCTTCCACGACACCACCATTGACAAAAACGCATCTGCCCTCAAGGCGTTCCAAAATGTCTTGCGAGAGCCACTCTCCAAGATGTCAACACCATGCTCTTGCATGCCCAAGGGGACTATTGCGCTGTCAAGTAAGTTGTTCTTCCACACTTTTCCGTTCTCTTCAAATGAAAGGTCAAAATGGAGCTGTAGGATATCATTCTCCCAGTAAACGGGCCATCCATTGTCATCGTACTCTGGTTCAAAGTTCTTGGTGTCTTGGACCTGTTTAACACCGCACACGGCGAGGAAGATTCTGTGGCTGTGGTTCTACAGAAAGGTAAGTGGACAACCCAAAAAAATTCAGCAACTTCATCACAAACTCGGGCTCCGGCTGATGTTGGCATATAGTGCCATATATTTTGCATCAGGCACTATATTCCGCGTCAGGCTGATTCCGCCATGCCAATGACCGAACAGTGATTGGAGGATTCTACCAATCTGGCCGATTTTGCCGGTCGGCCACCTACCCTGTATTTTCAATACGGCTGCCGAAAGCCATGTGGAATGTAGCACGCTTTTCGAATATACATTTTACACAGCTGGCCTACGGCTTATGACAGGCTACTATAGCGCTGTCACATATCAGTATGTTGTGGGGAAATGATCTGTTTGTTTACTTACGGAGAAAATCAGCCCACCTGTCCAATGTGAGACGGAATATATCGTGCTACTAACCAACAGGTACACTTTGTGTGCCTGTCGGCCTACAGGTACATTTTGTGTGCCTGTGGGCTGACAGGCACAATATATGATTGTGGCAGCCAGCTGGCAAATTTCATGCGTTGGTCGGCTTGCTGGCACAATTTGCACATTAGATGTCCGACAGGTTACACGGGTCGGCCTGCTAGCAGGATGTTTACATACGCCTGATGGATCAAGACATATATACTAACCATCCGGGATATTAAATATAGCGCATATATATATTGGTTCCGACAGTATTGCGTATTGCAATCATATAAAAGCGTCACAAATAATCGATTTTCCGGTAGCTGTAACATACTGAAACGAGACAAGACAACAAAAATAGACACAGATGTCGTATGGGGAAATCAATCAGAGCCTTCGCCCAGCCCTTCATCTCCACCAGCCGCTCCCAAATTGAGCCCAAGATCCCCTAGAGTGAGTTGATCACCCTCAATCTCAGCGTCAAGCATGCCGAGGATTGTAGTAGAGGCATCAATCGGTTCAACATTGTTGAGACCAAACTCATAGCCCGCAAAGAGATAACTGTAAATCAAGTAAGTATCTTATCTACAGTTTATTTGCGTTGCTTACTTGTTCCAGCGCTGAATAACAGCTTTTGTCCAGTGCTCGTACTTCGGCGACTCCAGAATCTTGCGGATGAGGTAATAGAACTTCGTGTAGCTGAAGCCGTCGCAGACTTTGCTAAAGTTCTTCGCACCCGTAAGCGCGTGCCGAGTCTGTAGTAGTAGACAGTGCACCTCAGTATCTAGTTTAGTTTTGTAGACTATGGATGACTCATTGACTTACCACGCATGCGGCGTATGCGATGAATGGCGGGGTTATGTGAGTCAGCCCATACTTCTTTGCAATGCCGATTGGACCGCAGCGCCGAGTAGGGCCCTGCGCACCGCCAACAGCGTCAATAGTTTCTGGCATTGACGCCATAGGGGAGTAGAGGATGGCTTTGGCCGCCTATTGATGTGGCATAGTTGTTTGTGTTAGTATAGGGTACTGACACCAATCAACGTGCACTTACCAACAGCATCAGCTCTCCCTCGAACAGGCCGTTCGATGGCTGCTCGGGTTTGAACCGCCCCTTGGCCCACATGAAGCTCATGAAAACTTCATGAGTCATGATGGGAATGCCGTCGTTCATGAAAGTCCTCGCAATGCTGCAAAAATAGTGAGTTCCTTGACCCTTTGTTTGGTAAACTAAAACTTACATGTCGTCGGACATATTAAGAGTAGGCGGGGCCAGCATTGTAGCACACCCCCTATGCTTGAGGCCTCGCGTGCCTCGCTCACCGAGTGGCTCGGTGAACATCCCCCACTTCGGCATCGCTTGGAAGATCTTCCGCGCGTCCTCAGACCGGCAGTTACTCTGCCCGTCATTGAGCTGTCACAGTAAAACTGATCAGTAAGTACTCCGGAGCAAGTAATAATTTACTCACTCGGTCCTTAGCGTTGCGTGCTACAGCTGCAGCATGCGTCCCAGCCCGGTTGAGGTTCTGGAAGAACCTGGGTTCTCACTCGTTCAGACGGTCAACCAGCTCCATGAGGCGAGATTTCCTGTAAGTTCGAGTTACTTCTCAGCCACCACACAATAAGCAAGCAACTGACCTGCCAGTCGTGCCCTCTCGCATCTCAGCAAGCCGGTCATCATCCGCCGAATCCATTTCTTTACCCACTGCGACGACATCGCCCCTGGCCCACCACATGTCGCACATGCAGGTCATCCGACGGGCTGTCACAGGAGTTGAGTCTGACTCGGTCGCAGCGGTGGTTTGTCTCATCGCGCGAGAGTTACGAGTGGGGCCAGGCATGGTTTCAAATCAGTAGGCGAGCTGGGAAGCAGGGAGAGAGGAGGGAGGGAAAAGCTGTGAGTACTTGGGCTCAGTGAGTGAGCGCATTAAATAGATGTTTTTTTCGCCAGTTTGTTTCTCCGTCCAACATTGGCTGCTGTTTGCCAATGTCGTAGTTTGACCGCACCATATGGGTGCCGTACGGTGTGCCTGACAGGCTGGTACGTGGGGAATGCACTAAAGGCTTGGTGTTGCCTTGGATTTGATAACTAATTTTTGTTCAGAGTTTCATAGGTACCGAACTTGTTGGGCGATGTTTTTTTTTTCCATTTTGTTTGTGTAACGTATGTTGGAATACATGATACTTATGATTATAGGTGTATTTTCGTCTAAGTACTCCCCTCCCCCCTTACGCTTGAAGTCCTTTCGAAATCAATGATGATGACCTGTATTACTGTGTTCTGGACTGTAATCATGCACCTTTTACGGCTCGCAAACAGCACTCGGCACACCAGCGGCTCTGTAAAAAGGCCCAAGCGCATGAACGTTACTTGTCCACACTTGCGTCAGCGCGTCAAGACGCTGAGGAGGTTCTTGAGCCATCACCAAAGCAAGTACGCGTTGTGGAGCCTGATATAGTAAGTTACAAAGTGTTCAACGCGAGGCTGAAACTTACCATAGTGTCTGAATTAGGGAGATGTCGCTCACTCACCTTCGCCTGATCCTCCGCCCGCTTCCCCCCCACCACCTCCAAGTCCCTCCGAAGTAGTTGAGACCCGCAATCAGGCTCCACCCCCGCCGCCACGGCTCACCCGAGCACAAGCACACCAGCTAGATACTGCATTTCGGCGTGAACGCGATGCACTACCAGAGGCTCCCGCCCAGCTTGAGCCTCTTCCCCCACCTCCCATAGACACCGGGGCTCGCCATCCTGCGTCAACCGCACATCGGCCACATGCACAAGACCTGTTTCGCACCGATCCTGATATTTTTGGGCGATACCGAGTCTATTACTCTCGGCCACCCAGGATTCCTGACGCAGATGCGCCGATGGCACATGTCTTGCCGTTCTTTCAGACTCCCCCTGCACCGCGCTTTCCTCGCCCTCTTTGCGACGTGATAGCCTCTTGTCCCAATATCTCTGTCTTCTATGTGCTACGTTATCACCGGCTGAGCAGCAATACAAAATCACTCAACGATCGCGAGTATCTCTGCAACGAGGTTCTTTTACAGCCCGATTTCAAGCCTCGCGATCTTGCTGGTATCAACCTCAACGCTGTAGACAAAGAACTCGCCGCGGCTGCCAACAACTGGGACCCTTCATGCCCTCCAGCCGAAGGCTGGAAGAATGTGCCACTCAAACTTCGAGTCCCCACTCCCAGTTCTGGCCTGCCCAAACGGCCTCGAAAGCGCGCTTGTCTCCCCGATCCGCCTCCCGAACCTGAACCTCCGGAAAACTACCTTGTGATTGATGGTTTACGTGCGCAAAGCCTAACCGGGCTCATGAAGAAAACCTTCAATCACAACAATATCGACACATTCAACTACGATACGTACCAATATTGTTGGAAACCGCCTGGGTCTTCCGGGCCCGCACAAACACTCTCTGGAGAAATGTATACTTCCCCTGCGATGATCCGAGCGTACCGAGAGGTTCAGGGCCTCGATATCGATTGCGATCTCCCCAGATGCGTAGCGGGGTTCATGTTCACGTCAGACGGCATGCAATTCGCGCAGTTCAGTCACGTCAAGGGGTGGCCAATCCTCTGCTCATTTGGCAACAAAAGCAAGTACAAACGATGCAAGCCAACGTCAAACACTTGCTTTCCAATTGCCCACATTCCTACAGTACGTTATTGGTATTGCCTAATTAACTTGGTTCTGTCTGATATGTTTTGTTCTATCGTAGCTGCCAGACAAAGTAAGAGAGCAAATCACCGCGATGCATGGTAAACCGCCATCCGATGACCTCATCACCCATCTTCGGCGTGAACTCATGCACGCTGTATGGCTTTCGCTGCTGGACGATGAGTTCATCGATGCGTGGAAGAACGGGGTTGTTATTGATTGCGCAGATGGTATTCGTCGCCGCGTATTTCCGCGAATTATGACATACTCTGCTGATTATCCAGAGAAGTAAGCATTTGTACTTTATTTTTGATATTCTTACCTTATTAAGAACCTTGTTAGGGTGCTGTTAGCCACAATCCGTAATAACGGCAAGTGTTTTTGCCCGCGATGCTTTGTTACAAAGCCGACCGCCTCGCAAATGGGTACTCCTACGGATATGCGAACTCGAAAGAAGCGGCGGATTGACAACCCCAAACGTCGAGCGACAATCAAACAGGCAAAGCATCTAATCCACAAAAAAGGAAAAACAGTAGGGAGTAAAGCTGTTGAGGCGCTTTTAAAGGACAAGTCTTATGTACCTACAATGGTAAGTGACTATATGCTACTATCTCATGCTTAACTACAGACTCATTTGTATTCATTTCCACACAGAGTGTGTTTTTGGAAAGACTAGGCGACTTTAATCTTAATTTTTTTTGCGACACTCATCGTTGATCAACTCCACGAGGTGGAGTTAGGGGTTTGGAAGGCACTTTTCCAGCACCTGATTCGACTCCTGCACTCAGTCGGGCCGGCAGCGGTGACAGAGTTTAATCGAAGGTCAGTAAACGTGAAGAGTTTACGAAACAAGTGTTGAACTAACCAATATCCTGCACAGATTCCGAGCTGTCCCAACATTTGCATCCACTATCCAGTTGTTTGCTGATGATGTGGCAGATATGGGGCGAATTGCTGCACGAGACTATGAGGATATTCTCCAGGTGAGTCTTGTGCTGAATGTATATTCCACACACTCTCTAACATACAGTATCAGTGCTCCATCCCGGCATTCAAAGGTTTACTACCCAAAATCTGCGACGAGCCTGCACAAACCCTTCTTTTTTTGTTTGCCGAGTGGCACGGACTCGCCAAGTTACGGCTGCACACAACGGATTCGCTGAAGATCTTCAAATCGATCACAACCAAGCTCGGAACCGCGATTCGAAATTTTGTCAAACTCACCGATGGACTGAAGATACGGGAGACCCCGAAGGAGTACGCGCGGCGCAAGAAGCAGTCGGAGGCCAGCAAAGCAAAACAAATGTCGCGGCGTGCACCTACTACGGCAAATACGACACGCGCAAATAAGACCTCAACACAGCAAAATCCAGATGACGGCGATGGACGACACATCGTTACACTGAACCTCAACACATATAAGTTTCATTCCACCGGCGATTACCCTTGGCATGTCGAGGAATATGGTACATCGGACTCATATTCAACCCAAATTGTAGGCTTTTTTTTATTTTAATTTTCTGGTGATTCTAACGAGACGATGACAATTATTCAGGGCGAGCTCCAAAATCGAAAATACAAGGCACAGTATGGGCAAACAAACAAACGTGACGACATCGAACAAATGACTGAAATTGAAGATATTATGAATACATTACAAGCAATTGACAAGGAGCTTAAAGAGTCGCTCAAGAGGCCTCGGCCTCGTATTGATGCTGCAGCAATCGACTCGTTGACCGAAGGTCGGCCGTATCATATTGGCCAGAAGGATTGATCGGAAGATATGGTACCCAGCATTCCAGTGTGGGTTGCCAACCAAGCGCCAGACAGCGCAGTACGGGTGAGTCTATGTTGCATTATTGGTAAACCAACTAATATTGGTTGTACCAGTTTTTTTATCCGCAGCTGAAAAGACACCTTTTGGCACGACTTCGTGGTGTCCCCAACGGCGCTGCATTCAACGAGTCGGAACTTGCGCAACTCACCATCCATCAGCAGCGAATGTGGCGCCATAAAACCCTCTGTGTTAACTACACGTCTTACGACGTTCTACGGCAGCAAGATGTGTTAAATGCCGGAACATCGCACTGCTTTGTGATGTTACCGGCTGAGATTACTGACACTAATCCTCACCCATTTGCTTACGCTAAGGTTCTAGGTGTATATCACGCAAAGGTAGTTTATGGAGGCCGCGTCCCCGAACGTATGGACTTTGTTCACGTGCGCTGGCTGAATTATGATCGTGAACGGCCAGGCGGATGGGACCATAAGCGGCTTGATCGATTGTTTTATCCAACTTGCAAGACACCTGAGGGCATTTGGGATTCGTTTGATTTCATCGACCCTGCCAACATCTTACGTGCCACTCATCTTATCCCCGATTTCTGTAGTGATACAACAAGAGGGATTTTAAATCTCAAAAACTCGATTGCATACGACAACAAGGATTTTGGCGACTGGAATGCATACTACGTCAACCGGTGCGTGACATACCCTCCTATGTACGCTCTGGACTTTGCTAACCGACTTACTTATTCACTAGATCTGTTGACCGCGATATGCTTATGCGGTACATTGGAGGAGGTGTCGGACACTATCGACAAACTGCCGACAACGTACGAGGTACGGTCTCTCACTATTGTCCAACGCTTCCAATTACTGAAATATATACAGCGGCTATCCCCGACATACAAGAAGAAGAAGACTAAAACGAAAACATCAATGAGAATGAAGATGAGATTGCGGAGGCTGGGGATGAGGGTGAACAAGGGGATGTGGAGGGTGTGGAGGATGCAGAGGATGAGGACACAGAGGACGAGGACACAGAGGACGAGGACATGGAGGTAGAGGTGGAGGATGAAGACAACGCGGAGGATATGGAGGACGAGGAGGATGTGGGGCATAGCGATGTGGAGGGCAGTGATGTAGACCCCTACGACTATGATGAGCTGGGCGGATTTTAAATGAGAACAATATACCCAAAATCTAGTATCAGCACAAAAAATAGCATTCATAACACATAACCGATACACTTAAACAGCACACAAACCGCTACAAGAGCAACTTCACCATACACTACTAATCTGCCGATGACCACAGCGTTGCAGCCCAAACAGACAGACGTTCATGACAGGTGAAGGTGATCATGAGCACCACTTCCACACCAGTCCCACCCCGACACCCTACCTAACGCTGATATCAGCGCCCGTCAACCTGCCTATAGCCGTGGCCCGCGGGTGTGACGGATAGGGAGTTTGCCTGCAGGTACAGACCACGATCCACCCCCAGTCAGCCCACCAGCATACCGGGGCACCGCAAACACACAACGAACGGAAGCACCCTTTGGTCCCGGGACGAACGTGTGGGATTGGTGGCGAGGCAGCGGCAGCGGATGGATGTGGTGGATGAGGGGAGGTGTGCCGCCCGTCAAACACGCTCATATACTTCCATCAGCCAGCCCTAAACCGACACGCCATTCATCAGCCAGATAACGAGATATCGTAGCTGGCCTACCCTTTGTTTAACCTCCACCCTGCCGTCAAGCCGGCCACCGCTTGACACCCAGACAAATCCCCTACAGGGGATTTGACCGAGTGCCACGCGGCTACACAGGCTCTGTCAGGTGTACGGCTAGCTGAAACCCACTGGCCGCCTGCCGCCGAGCCGACATGGAAATAAAATTCCGCTGAGGTGACCACATGATGTTGTCAGGTACATATATTTGCAGTATTTAGGTACTTACATATAGGCTGTCATCTGTTCCGAACAGCCCTGATAGTTACCATTTCACGTATATGGTAGCATCAGATATGACCCGGGTTCGTGATGTTACTGAGATACTTATCTTCTTATATCTATTGATCACCTCCTACCACTAGAGGGTAAAATGAGTTTTCAGAAATGCAAAGCTGTGCAAAAGCCTCAGCACATCTTGTGACAACACTTACCAAGTGTTAAAAAGACTTCTTTTTTTGTCTCTTTTTTCCTCACCTTTATGGCCCTCAAAACTCTGAGTTTTGAGGGGCTTTCCCCCCCGGTTTCTCAGTGTTTCTACTCCTATTTCCTCGTGTATTTACGGCACAAAAAATGCTTTGTAAACTCTGAGTTTTTGCCAGATTCTCGCCTTGTTTTCAGCTGTAAAAGTACTGTGTTTGTCCAGTGTTTGTCTTGTGTTTGTCTAGTGTTTTGACAGTGTTGCCCAGCCATTCTTGCGGCGCAAAAACTTCAGGTTTCCGCACTGTTTTTGCAGCATATATCCACTGTTTGCCTCGAGTCTTATCAGATTCTCACAACGCTTTGACACTGTTTTTGCGGTGTCTCTGCCGTGTTTACACTGGGTTTTTTCATACTTTGGTATGTGTTTTCATTGCATTTGCTCTCAGTTCACTGCTTATATGCACTATGTTTTTGCCCAACGCTCCTGGCGTTTTCGCTCAATGGCCCCAAGGTTTTTGTCAGATGCTCCAATTGTTTTTGCTGGACCTTTCCAAAGTTTTCGTTTGCTACTCCTAAGATTTTTGCCGTGTACCCACAGGGTTTTTACTCCTTGTACGCAGGGTTTTCCCTTTGCGCGCGCAGGCTTTATGTTTGGTTCATGTAAAGTTTTTGCCTCACAAACCTCACGTTTTTATGTTCAGTCAATAGTAAATACAGATTAAAACAAGTATAAAGTATCAGTGGGCCGTACAAAGCAAAACATAAAACCACCGAGAAGGACAGGAGAGGCTTGACATGGCACATTCCAGCTGTGGGTCAAAGCAAGTAGGATTTCCAAAGTTCACAATGCTCCTCTAGCTCGTTCAGAGAGGCGGTCTTTCCCTTCTCCTCCATCCAGACCATTGCATGACACATGACAGTTGCGATTACGGTTGCGTTTTCTTCCTGACAGGCCATCATGGTGGCGCATGCCGTAGTCTGTAGTTTTGAGCTGAAACTCTCAAGCTTCAAGGGCAAGGGTAAGCAAGCAGAAAATTTTTGGTGGGTGTAAATAAACTCACAAAATGATGTATTTTGTTGATTTTGTCAGAGTGTGAGCGTCAATTTGAGTCCTGCGCCTCACGTTTCTTGGCTGTTGCAGCCATACAAGCAAGATCTTCTTCACTAAGGCCATTGCGCTGGCTTTGAAGGACAAGGGAGTTCAATCTACCACTGTAACATCACAATCGCTAGAGGTAGGAGCCAGCGGAACAATTTGAGTAACGCAACATACATGAATTGCTCCTTGGCCTCAACACGTATTATACTGTTAACATCCACCTCAAACATTACATCAACATGTGGAATCCCACGGGCTGCATCGGGTATCCCACCTAGCTCGAATTGACCAAGTAGGCAATTATCCTTCGTGTACATTGATTCTCCTTCAAATACTCAAATTGAGAATATTCTGGTGTAGAAAGTGGAGCGTAGAAAGGAGACTGCGCATATAGTGAGGACTGCTGTGCGAATGGAACAGAGAGGATTTCAAAAGATGAACTATCTGATGACTTGGAACAATCCCCTTCCGCAGTGTAAAGGGAGTGTTGGAGCAGCTCCTGCTGTTCAACTGCGAATTTGTTACAACCCGACAGGAAGTGGACTTGTGAGTGCAGCAGTGAACCTAGGAAACCCTAAATGTCTTAGAGAATGCACTTAGGTGTGTAGAATGGGGAAAGGACGAGGTGAATTGTTCTTGGGGTTAACCAGAACAATTCACTCTGTTTATATATTGCAAGCATTACAAATCAGTCAACTACGCGAGTACTAAGCAAGCACAAGCAAGCGGGAAGCGGGAGCACATGGAAACACATCTAAGCGACGCTTGCACAAGCGCACAAGGCAACTGTGACATTTATGCCTATTCCAGTACAAAGCGTAACCAATACGTAATTGACGTGTTGGGCGGAAGGACTCTTTACTTTGGTGTCGACGAAGGACTGGAGATGGGGTTCTCTAGGAAGTAGTCATGTGACCTCGCTAGATAACAAATACATTTGCCTGTCGCTCTGTAATGTTGTCAGCCCTTCGCTTTAAGCCCTCTATCATCCTATTGGCCTAGATTGGGAGTAACACCACTGTTGCCATGGTCCGATGTCCCTTAGTTACGACATCGTACCATGACACTATCTTACCCAGGTAACCGTTACTGACACCACTTGTACTTAGTAACGGATCGTTCCACTTCTATCATACCATAGTTACTTAGTTACGGTTGTCTCGTATCATGTTCTCTATAGTTACTGTGATCTGAGCGTAGTTATTGTTGTCTTTAGTCATGTACGCACAGACCTTCTCCCTGTAGTATATAAGGAGCCCCTTAAGGGCGTTGATAATGCATCCTTCTTTTCACCATTTACTTACCACTTACCAGTGAGACCAGACTTGAGCCTAGCTCATCTAACTTGTGTAGATAGTAGTCTTAATAGATACATCTGCGCCCTATAGCTATAGCGACTGACTACTTTAGTTAGGTTTAGATAGTTCCCACTTGCAGCGTCACTAGTTTCCAGGCCGAGGATCCAGCATTCCCGTATAAGCCCGACGCATCATAGCACGCTCAGTGAGAACACTTCCCTTTACTAAAGGAACCTCGGCGCTTCGCTACTAGTGAGCGCTCTACACGGTTAGACAAACTAGACTCAATCTTGTCCACTAGTACTGTTACTGTTACAATCATATGACGCCTTGACCGGACACGTCTTAACTGACAGTGTACGCTTGAGATAACAAACCCTGCCTTATTAAGCTACCTTTGATCCTATAAGATAGCTTCCCGTTACTACTCAGTAGCTCTCAGCCACTACACACTAGCCGTTGCCTTTGTCATTTTGCCAATGCGAGAGTTACTGCCGCGTAACAGCAACAGCAAGCAAGCAAGCGGAGAAATCAAACAAATAAGCGAGAACAATTGGGAGCATATGACTAAGACACATCATTACACATGGAACAGAGAGCTGACAAAGGAGGGGCAAGAGAAATGAGATGTCATGATTTGAGGATCATGACAGAATTGGCTGAGCCACCATCCCATGCACTCAGCCCACCATTGGGTAGAGTGTGCAAAGTCTTGAGCGTCCCAAACAGTTGTGAAGACCATGGAGTAATTACAAAATGCGGTGACATCGTATTTGGGGGAGAAGTTATTGTACCCCTTAGCTGTAAGAAGCCCAAAGACGTCCGCTTTGGCAATTGGGCACTGATCACGGACAGGAAGGTTAAGATGGGGGAGCATCTGGGCCAAGCAATTGGTGTAGTGATAAGTGGTCATCACTGCGTCAGCCAAAGCAAAGCGTGGAGGAGAGTGTTATGGATTATGGAAAGACTGTCCTCAAGGACCTTAAGGAAGTATTCCCACAAGTCCCCACAGAGTTTAAACAGATAGAGTTATTTTATAGTAATCTCAGCAAGACTATAGCTGCTATGTTACAGTATATGTTACTGAAAGACACAAGTTCCAACTGTAGATGTATATGTACAAATATAAAAAGAGCAATGCTACTGGGCAAGGTTCCCTTAGTTATAGTGTATCAGTATCCACCCTGATTGCTTGAATCAAGTTGTACTGAATGATATCTTGGTAAACAGTATATCTGTAGTGTAGAGCTTAAGGCTTATCTGTAGTTACAAAAGCTATCTACTACCTCAACTCAACTTATCTGGAGTAACTCAACAAATAAGGAGTATTATTGGGAGAACAACTAATGGACTAAAAACAAGCTAATTAAAGCCTATTTACACCAGTTGATAACTGAGTGGAATAAATGGATAAAAGGAAAGGATGCATTCACAGGGCTCAACCCTGGTCCTTATATACCCATCAGAGAGGTGAGTCATCTCTGTAGGTGAGTCATTTCTACTAGCTAGACTCCCATATGAGCTCAGTGAGTCATTCTGTGAGTCAGAGAAAGCAGATCAAAAGTGGATCAATGTGGCTTGCCACTTTTGATGACGCACACATGGACTTAGATTGGGTCATATCATTCTATGTACATAATTAAGAAGGTGCAATAGGGTCCCAGGTGCAGTTCGCCAGTTAGATCGAGCCAATCAGGGCAGTATTGGTGGAGATATGAGTCATTTACTGTCTGGTGGCTTGCCAGAACTGTATGTGTAATTAAATAACTCATAGCTCCATAACAGATGATTCGATTCAAGTGTAACTTTCTCGAAACATAGTCCATACTATGATGTACATGTGTTCAAGATATCGTGAGAAGCGGCTTAGAATCGATTGATTAATAAGCAATTGAATATTGTAAATTTGATCGCCAAGTCAAGTATTTTGGAATTACACAGATACTTACATCAGGAAATTGGTCCCAGGCTGGCGAACAATTACAAGGATTTTGTGTTATAGAAGGATTAACGTAGATTAGCAGTTGATATAATCGGGTAGCAGGATTTGAAAAAACCCACAGGCTGAGCCTGTGATTCGCAAGGCCGGTGGGAAATAACCAGGCCGTGCTCGGATGACAAGGTCTCCAGCACGGTGTCTTTGTCGGCAGGCCTGCATGCGGATTATAAGCGCCTATAATGCCCGACGGCAGCCTGCTATAAGAACAGCATCCTTGGCACGGTTAATATCCGGCTGATGGCGGAGTCAAAGGCAGATATAAAGGTTTTGATATTCAAGATAACTAGTAAATATACATTCTGGAGGCGTAAAGTTCTTTAATAGACTCCTCGTCGTCTATATCTCCACTATCCTCGCTACCGCTTTCGCCACCGCTGCCCGTGCCGAACGAATCGTCCTCGTTGTCTCGCTCGCGTTCTTGATTGCGGTCTTGTCGACGGTGGGAGTTTTAGAGTTTGTGCGGAGGTTTGGCGTCCTGTGAGTCGTTGGGTCTCGGCCGTCGTCGTGGATGTCCACCCTCGTGGCGTCAGGTGACTGACTCGGACCGAAAATCTACAACGGATGTGGGGGTAGCGTCGGGAGCGTATAGGGCCTGACCCGGTTGGGAATGTTGGACGGGATAGGGGAGCAAGGGAGATAGTGACTACAGGGCCAGCGCTAAAGGCGGGTACGCTGGGCAGAAAACCGACCTCGCCGGTGCCCAACATGCGCACGAATGCCGCGCGCGCCTCGGCCTCGCATTGTGACAGCATGTCCAGATAATTCTCGACCCTGCGCCAGCCATGCTTGATCATAGCGAGCCTCTGCGCGCGCCTCGACCTGGGCGAGCGTGGCGCTTGGATTGGACCGCACAAAAAGCGAGGCGATGCGCGTGCTCGAAGGTGCAGGCGGGGCAGGTCGTTCCCAATCGAGCACGAGCGGTGTTCCGCCCGGTGGTGGGAGCACGGGAGGGGCAGCGCTGGGGACAGGCAGCTGGGACGGGCGTGGTACAAGACTCAAGCGGGCGCTGTCAACATACGGGAGCGGTTCAGGCGCATGGTCGAGCGAGAATTGGGAAAGGAGTATGGCCGGCGCGAGAAAAAGGTTTATCGGCAGGAGAACGCGAGAGTAACGCCTCCACGCGTTCGACCCCGGCGCCCAACCCAACGCTGATAACAGCGCCCGTATACCTGCCTCTAGCTGTGGCCCGCGGGTATAACGGATGGGATAGCGAACTGGAACGTTGCAGGCGCGTCTCCCGGCCCGAGAAGAGCGGTTCAGAGACGGCGCACCGCTTGTGTTCTGTTGGCACCGCCGTGCAGAAGCCCGAACTCCCACAAAATCGGGGCTACGGAGCTTGACCGCGCCCTCCACGAAATCGGAAGGACTGGCGTCATGAGCCAGAGTGCCCAAACCACCCTCCCAGCCCGAAACGAGCGGTTCAGAGAGCTACGGTCGGGCACATCCAGCTCGAATTCCCCGTTCCAACGAACGGGGGCCAAAAGTGCACACCCGGACCCGCCTGTAACCACAGCGCTGCGGCCGACTAGCAGGTCCGAGTGCTGGCTGGCAAACCATGCGGCCTGGAGTGTTAATGCATCCGGGGACCTTGGTCCTTGCCACTCCAAGCTACGCGGTGGTTGCGCCAGCAAAGAGCAACATCGGTCATGTGACCGTGTATAAGCTATACCGCCAAACGTTAACAAACGAATAGGATTTGAACAAAAGCAACAAACGGAATGCGGGCAAGTTGACCGTGGCACACAGTCTATAGGTCGTATAGGTCGTCGATAAAGTCCTCGTCATCTGTGTCTCCGTCATCCTCGCTACCGCTTTCGCCGCCGCTGCCCATGTCAAACGAATTGTTGTCCGAGTCCGAGTCCTCCCGGTTGTCCGATGGCCTATATGCATTACCCCCATCGGTTATATCCTCCGTTCTAACAATCTCCTCGTCTTCGTCCGACTCATTTGACCGAGTTTCGAGCTCCTCGGATTCAAACGCTGCAAATGGCACACGCCTTGTTGAGTTGTATTGATCGAGCCAAATAAACGTGATACGCACCGTAGCTTGCCGCTTGTGGCTCTGTTGGAGCGCGCTGGTTGAAATGGCCGACTCCTCCGCCTAAGTATTGCATGACCATATCACGGTCAACGAAACTGTATGCAAGGTGAGACTTGGCTTGTTGATTATTGTTGAATAGACTTACCGGTTGACTGAATGATACGCCCAATCACCCTCATCATCGTCACGCACCATGGACACAGAGTCGTTGGCACGGCCAGATTCAAAATCTGGTATCAAGTGGCAGGCGCGTATAACGTCCTGGGGATCCACGAAACCAAACGCGTCGAGTAGTTCCACGTCGTTTTGATACTGGCCATAGTGCACTCAATCCAGGCGACCTGCTTCCCAGCCTCCTGGCTGCTTGTCGTCATAGTCCATCCATCGCACCCAAAGGAAATCCATCCGTTTGGGTAAGCCGTTAGAGATCCTGACCATGGCGTGATAGATTCCAAGAACTCTCGCGTATAGAAATGGGTGAACGGAAGGGTTGTTGGTGGTGTCATTGGGGAGGAGGATGAACCGGCAGGGTGTGTTGGGATTTACTACATCAAATTGACGACGCACATCGTAGGAGCTGTAGTTTAAGCGAAGTGTGGCATGTGTATACATGCGATCGTTAACCAACGTCACTCTCACAAGCTCTGTGGGTTCAGCAACTCCAAGCGCTCGGGCAAGGAGATGCTCCTTCAACGAGCGCATAAAAAACTGAAATTTGTAGGGTTAATGAACGTAATGTATGCATATAAATAGGAGTAGTTGACGTACTTTCACGGGGAGCTCTCGGCTGTGACGCTCTATCCACAACGGAATATTAATGGCATCTGCTGCTCGACTACTCTGCCCAATGCCGTATGGTTGGCTACTATTAGCCTGGCTGCTGTCGCTTGGTTGTTGAGGGATGGAGGAGTCTCCGACTTTAAGCTTGTCGAGTCGTTCTTGGATCACATCAAGTGCGTCGCCAATGTCGCCGATGCGTGTCATTTGGTTTACGGCGTCGCGCATATTGGTACGGAACCATTGGGCTTTGATCTTCCGGTGTTGAAGCTCAGTCTGGTGTTGGATAAGCATCAATAAATAGTGATAAGATGTTTAAATCACATACTGTCTGTGTTGAGAACGAGTCAGTAGTGCCGTACTTGGCAATCAAGGCTACATAGTGTCCAACTGCGTGGAATTTTGGAGTGTTTAGACTGAGTTTGCACTTCTTTTGTCCTGTCTGAGGAGGTGTCTTGCTCGTGGATTTCTTGTTTGTGGCCCGGGCTGCCGCTTTTCGCTGTCGCGCAGCAAACTCCTGAGGTGTTTCCAGTATTTCCATATCTTCTGTCGCCTTTTGGAACTCCCGAAGCTCATTTCCGAGTCGAATTGTTACCTCAGAGAGCCTTTTGAGCGTTGCTGAGGTATGTTGACGAAGTTTGGCGAGGCCGTGCCAGTATGCAAGTGTGAAGAGCAATTGCTGGACTTGGGAGTCAATAGATTCAGGCATCAAGCCCTTGAAAACAGGCATACAGCACTAGACAAGTTAATTAATTACTCAGGAGAGCAGCAAGTTTGAGTAACCTGGACGCACCTGTAAGATGTCCTCAAGGTCCCTTGCTGCCAAACGCTTCAGGCTTGCAACATCTTCACTGAATTTACGGATTGTGGAGCTACAAAAGGTTGGAACCTCTCAAAATCTGCTCAACTTATGAGTAAATGGCTACTAAACACTAGGCAAAATATTTACCTGCGATTAAGTTCTGCTACAATATGTCCCCCGCGGCCATGGATGATACGAAGGAGGTGCGTAAGGAGCGATTTCCATACCCCCAGCTTGATTTTGTGGAGAAGATCAACAACAAAAATCTTGAAAAAGTTGAACCCGAGCGGCAAGAGCCGCCATGAGAACGAGTTCTGCACATACTTTCAGTATAAGTTAAATAGTGCATCATATGGTTCAGACACACCTCGGTTGGCACCCATGAGTTTGGTTGCAACAAGTCTTCAACCTCTTTGTTATCAACAGCCTTCTGTTCTTCAAATATAATCGTTCGCGCTTTTTGAATAATTTTCTGTCGCTTCACACTGTCACGCCGCAGACCCTTGGATCGTATGCGCATGTCTGAGCGAGAGCCCATCATGGGTACGCGGTCCATGGGCACCAGACATCGGGGGCAAGGACAGGTTCCCTTATCTCGTATAGTAGCCAACAGAACACTACAAGTAAAACTCATAACTTTAGTTGACATATTTAGATCAATGTCAAGCGCTCTCACCGTTCAGGATAATCAGCTGCATATGTGAAGATGCGCGGAAATACACGCCGCCATATACCATCAGCACATTTGATAACAATTCCGTGCTGCCAGGCTGGAAGAAATTCGGCATCGAGAAGCTCATGCAAGACTGCGTGCATAAGCTCGCGCCGAAGAAATGTAAGCAGACTTCCGGATGGGGGGCGTCCATTGAGCTTTGTAATCTCATCTTTTATGCTATCGGGGAGCTGTAGAGATTATCTAAGTAGCGTATCAGACCCAGGATACAATGAGATACTCACAGATGGAATGTGTGCAAGCTCAAAGCACGAACCAGAGTTTGGCTTGGCGCGCTCATACTTGCTGACGTTACCTAGCCACATGTACAGCATCCAGGCCTTCTTGGTGCTAAAGGGGCCCAGCTGCATTGCGTTGGAACTGAGCATCACAGCGCCACACACCCGAGGAAGCGTGCACTTTTGGTCAGAAATCTTGAGTTTTTTGTATGTCCTTGTGGTACTCGAGCATTGCTGGCGAACAATAAATCTCGTCCATCAGCGTTTGAGCCTCGGACTTAGATGCGCCAGGCGGTATCCATTTTGACGTATATGGCTCATGATGGAAATACTTGGGGTTGAAGCGCTCAAACCCCCTGCGTATCCCAGTTAAAATCTTCCGTGCATTTAAGCCTTGATAAATAAGTTAGAGCTAGGAATATACATTTTGGCAGTCCAAACTCACCTGGAGCCATAATCCAACGGCCTGACTTTAAGTGGCCGTTGGGCCCTCTTCGACGCGTTGGGATCTGAAGCGGCACCGATATTTTTGCCCAACCGTCCGACTTGGCAAACGACTCATCGCCTTGTGGTGAATAAGAAGCTGCGGCCGCAAGTTTTTTGTCGATAGCTGGGAGGCTCACATTGCGTAAATCAGAGGGGTTGAATCCTGGTCGAAGCAGGACATTCGTTACAAGCTCTTCGCAACTTTCAATGGATTTGTTCGATCCCTTCCAGAACCAACGGAGAAGATAAAAAGTTGATAAATTAGGGCAAGGGTGGATTGTGTTGCTGATTGATTTCGTTGGCGCAGAGTCATTGGGGATATCTGGTACTACATCCTGGTCGGTGAAGTCCTCTAGAACAGTGTTATGGTCGGGTATGGTCAAGGGCCTTGAAGGATAAATTTGGAAACGACCAAAAGTATCGGGTGGTGTCTCGAATGGAACAAAGCGAAGACGGGTATGGGTAGGTCGATTTTGTGGAACAGGGGGTGGCGCCGCCTCCTCCAAGGGGGGTGGCGCTTCTGGCAGTGCATCGTAGGTATTGCGGTAACCCTGCAGCAACCGCCGAGCATGCGAACGAGTAGTTGGATAAGTGTTGGTAGCCGCAGTTGGCGATGCTAAGCCATGTCTGGTCTCTGTATCGTCTGGCGGGGCGGTGCCTTGTGCGTCAGGCACATCGTCAGTTGTGTCTACTATCAAAACCTAGCCAGACAAATAGTACAAGTTGATTTAGTACCTACTAACCGTTGAGTAAAGCACAAACTAAACATGCCGGAGCTGCTGAAGAATCTTCATTTGTATCTTCATTGGCTGTTGGGTCAGCTGCCGGTTCGTCGTATGTTTGGATAGGTTGCTCCACACGATGCTGTCGGTGATATGGGGAGTATCGTATCTGGTCGCGTGCCTTGATTACCGGACACTTGTTTTCATGTAGGGAAAGTGATTTCCTATTGTCGTATTGTTTTTCAAGACATATGCAGATATATGGTTCAATTGGTGCCATTGTTGCTGGAAGAATCAAGTAGAAACATGAAGTAAAGATGAGGGCGACTTGCAGGGGAGAGGTGAACGCCAGCTGCCTTAGCAACAGTCCAGCAACAACGAAAAGCAACGGCGGAATAAACCTGTGTCATGGGGACAAAATTACCAGCTTCAGCAGGGCGCATCAGCCGGCGTAATTGGTTTTAGTTAGGGGTAATGAAAACCAAATGCAGATACATACCGTAGAACATTTAAAATCGCCACGGCTGAGTGTCGCTTAGGCAGTTCGGCTGTTGCAGCCCAAAATTTGTGAAAATTGTGGTAGGGAGATATATAAAGGGGTAATACGCATCGGTACCCAAGTCAGCGCTCTCTCCCTCTTCTATATTTCTGCTAGTATCTTCGCCATACCTATTTTTTTCATTATGCCTGCAGAACAAGACAACCGCCGCCGCCGCCGTCGTCGTAGCAAGTGAGTACAGTTCGTTTTACACGGCAGCGCTCACACTTACCTCGCGCCAAGGTCGCCGGTACCCCCTCTCTGTCCTGGCCAAGGCCCAGTCGACGTCCACGATCTTGATACAGAGCGTAGCCCGCTCCCGACCGATGCTCGTCAGCTCACTCGAATGGTGGCGATGTCCTGGAATCCTCGCACGCTAGTCAACGTGGCCTACCAGCTGTGCCAAGCAGCGGAGGCCAATTCGGAGCAGGTTTTCCGCGACTCTGCATCTAAGACGTCAGTACTCAGCCATGCATATTAGTAAGCTAATGTGTATACTAACACAACTGTGTAGGGTGAAGATGTACCTTGAGCTCTTCGACAAGTTGAATGAGCTCCAACCCAAGCTGTGGGAGCTCTTGATTATGCGTAGTGACGGACATTTCACTAGAAACATCCGTCAGAAGGTAAGTCATTTGAATCATAGGTATACTATGCTATCTACTCACCGTCTTTCCAGCTCTGTGATGGCCGAGATGGCGCTCGGGCCGAGGATAACGGCAAGGTCAAGAACGCCCTCCCACATATATTTAAGTGGGAACCAAGCTTGGTCAACCAGCCCAAGTCCAACCGCGGGCTTGCGCATCCCCAGTGCGCTTATTACTTGTCGTCGATTGAAACAAACTGGGAAGACCTCGAGTAAGCCATCGCAGTAATCACACAGTGCCATTGAACTTACCTCGATACACAAATAGGGAAAGGCGTCAGTTCATAGAGTGTGCAAACCCACTGATGACCGCTGAACACTGGCCGCGGGTCCTATACGTCGAGGGCAAGGGCGACGTAGACAACCCATCGCAGGGCCTGTTGAAGAACCCGCTCCTCGTCAATGTAAATTGTTCCACCGTTAATTCATATTGTTACTTACCGTTTATTAGATCGCCAAGGCCAATCTGAAGTCGCCATCCTCAGTCATTCCGACTGCCAGTGTGAGACCGAATGCCGTGCGACGAGGGCGGAAGGGTATAGCGGCTAAGTACCAGCTTACTAAGATCACTACAGCATTCCTCGCTTATGTGGCGGTGCTGGTAAGTACCTGATTATAATACCTCTGCGTCGACCCTTACTCACGGAATGATAGACTCGGTTTGCACTGTCTGCTGAAGACACTTTCAGCGAGGACGGCGGTACCTTCAACTATGTTGCGTTCTACAACGAGCTCCGCGAATTCCTTGAAGCTGCGCATTTCCAAAGCCGCGCAAAGGTATTGATTGCCTGGTGGAACAAGTGAGTATACGTTACTTTTTACAATCAGCTGGTATTAAAACTCGCCTCAATAGGGCACTGTTCCCCAATCATATTGAGGAGAACAGTGGCACTGGCAGCACCAACAACGGCTGAGGTGGCATGTTGGCACTCCTCAACGCTGAAGTCGAGCGTGATGCTGAGTAGGATTTGGGGATACTGCGTCTGGCTGGTTTCTTGTGTATAATATAGCGATTTCTTTCTGTTTCTGTTTGATAGTACGATCTACATTACATACATATTATACCTTGATCGTAATGAATGCGTGATGCGATGGCTGGTTATTTAATCAAAATGATTTAAAAATTACATCAGTCTGTATGCTACATAGTATGGTCTGCTGATATATTGTATAGCTGGCGATAAACACAGAGATTACTTATTCCACCCCACTGTTTCAGCATTTCACAGCCAGGCGGAGTTCGGCGGCGGGTTGCAACGTCTTATCAGACGCCAAGCGGCCTGCCGACAACCCAAAGGCAGTCCAACCTTGCCAACCAGGCGCGTGATTTTAAATCATCGACCGCCTGACTGTTTGCAGTGGTCGATTACCAGCCCTTACCGAAATGTCACAAGGCTGGCGAGCCTGTTGGAGCTTATGGGGATTATAATCCCTTGCCGGCTCTCAACAGCCTGGCACCCCCCCCATGATGTATGTAACTCTGTCATTTCTCAACCGATTGGCTTGCTTGAACATGCGTTCAGTAGATGGAGCATTACACAAGACGATCACATACATAAGTACGCGCATCCAAAGGCCATTTAGTAAGAAAATCATGAAAAAGAGTGCATACAGGCTTGACTGTTGTGCCTTTCAGTCCACCAACTATTCTCTGAGTTCAGATGTAGTTTGTGAGTCATCATATATCTATCTTTCATGTATAAATATGCCATTATCCATAACAGAGAGGCAATGAAGAAAATGTTTTGGCCGTCCTTGATGCCTGGGACGACGTCAGTTCCTGGCTGGCAGCAACAATCAAGGATCCTGAGGCTGCCAAGAGTAAGGGTGTCACCAAGGTGTGGTAAAGTGGGAGACGGTCCTTGTAGAGAGTAGCAAAAAACTTGGTAGAAAAACACATATTGGGGTAAGAGTAGGTAGAAGTGCTGAAGTAGCTGTGGATGCTGCCTGAGTTTGTCTGGAAAGGCCTTGTTATATACAGCTAGGGGAGGCTGTGTGTGATAGGAAGTGGGCTGCGCATACTGTGCAGAGCAGCATAAGCTGTGCGGACTGTGCAAAGCTGGGTTACTGTGCAAGGCAGCGCAACCGTGCAGGTCTATGCATGCTACGCGTGTACTATGCTACGCTAGGCTACGTATGCTTCAGCAGGCTGCACATACAGTTAGCGCTGTGCCTTCTGTTTGTCCCAATCTTTCAGAACATCAGGAGCATTTCAGAGTTCTTTGGCTGTAAGCCACTTGTCTTTGTCAGCTTTTTATCCTTCCCATCTAACCGTGTAGATCTTGATTCTTTGTCGTCCTTGGCGTTCCCGTCCTTTGTCTACTATCTTTTCCACCACGTATATGTCATCATTATCTAAGAGATCTTTTCTGAAATTCTTAGTCATTTGTTCACCAAAATTGGGAGGAGATTGTATATATTTCTCTAGATGGGCAATACTGATGATCGCATGGATTGGGTAGTGAGGAGGTAATTGTAGGCAATATGTGACAGGAGAGATGCGTTCCATAACCTCAAAAGGTCCATCGTATATCTGTTCCAGTTTCCTTCCCTTTCCGACCTTTCTCATCAAATCTAGTGATTTGAGATTGATGAGCACGTGATTGCCTTCTTCGTATTGCATAAAGTATTGGCCTTTGTTGTAAGATTTTTGCTGATAGGTTTGGCCTAAGCGGACACAATCTTTGGCAATATTTCATGCAGCAAAGATTTCTTCCTTGAATGATTCTGCTGATTCACTTTCAATACAAAAAATGCAATGTGCACTTCCTGCCAAGAGGTGTGATGGTCATAAAGGTTCAAAACCTCGTAGTCGTAAGGCGGGTGTCTGCTTAGTGGCAGAGTGCGTGGAGGTGTTGTAGGAAAAGGCTAGTGCAGGGAGCAGATTGCACCAGTTTGTCCTGGTCTTGTCTACATAAGAATGTAGAGCTATCTCAAGCGTTTGGGTCATGATTTCTGTTTGACCATCTGCTTGAGGGTGATATGCGGTAGTAAGTGAATGCTTGATTCCAATGAGCGTTGTGAGATGATCCCAAAATGCTCCAGTCTATCTAGAGTCGCAATCTGATATGATTTGTCTTGGAAGACTATAATGCGCCCATGTATGCTGCATTATAAGTTTGGCTGACTCTTCTTCATTGATGGAAGTAGTGCAAGGAATAAAGTGCGCATATCGAGTGAGCTTGTCTACTACTACTAGGACTGCGTTATAACCTTGGCTTTTGGGGAGGTCCATTATGAAGTCTATAGAGATGACTTGAAATGGCTTTTCTGGGATAGGAATAGGTTGAAGGTAACCTTCTTCTCCGTGACGCCTTGGTTTAGTCTTCTGACAGATGTCACAAGTCCGAGTGTAGTGCTTGATATCTTTAGCCATTTTTGGCCAATAGTAAGTGGAATGTATGCAGTTGTATGTCCTAGCAAATCCTGCATGCGCGCCCTTGCTTGGCAAGTCATGACCCTCCTCCAATATCTCGGGTACTAGAGAAGTGGGTACGCATAAGCGGAGTGTTCCTTCTGCTCCTTCAAAGTAGATAAGACCATTGTCTTTTATGATGTATTGTGGATAAGGGGATTTGAACGGGCTATAGTCTCCGCTAAGCGCTGAAAGGACTTTGCTGAAGTGCGCGTCTTGCTTGTATGCGTCTATGAATTTGCTAATTTCCTCCGATCCTGAGGATACCAAGGTATTATAGGTAGTGGCCATCTGGTATTCCCCTTCAAATCCTGAAGAGGTCTGGGTGTCAACTTGATAGACCTCTGTTGTGGGATAATCTTCCAGGTTGGAAGTCATGTGACGGGCTACTACTTTCTTGACGTCCTGCTCAAAGTTAGAGCTGATCTCTTCATAGAGATGCTTGATAGCATCTTCCTCTTCCTTGAGCTTGATAGGTTCCTGATCATCCAGGAGTGGATTATCGGTGAAGGGAAATCGGTAGAGATATCTGAACATAGGATCCGTGTTGTTGTGTACTCTTCCCGCTCGGTGCATGATTGTCATACCGGTGTAAGAGTGAAAGAACAGACTAAGATTAGCTGGCCTGCTGTGAATGTAATTGTGTTGCTGGACGAAGGTAAGTGCACCATGATCTACAAATGCTACAAAGTTGGTGCCTTCCAGATATGGCTGATATTTGATTAAGGCTTCTTTGAGAGCAAGTGCTTTGCGCTCAGTTGCTGAGTAATTGCGTTGTTCCTTTTTGAGAATTCTGGACCAATAGGCAATGACTTGTTCAACTGGAATAATTGTTTCAAGCCAATCTTGTTGATTCCAGGTGCTATCCCCCCCAGTCATGACGTGCGCATCCGAAGGAACAGGAGTGCATAAACAAGGAATATTTTTGGAATTGTTGTAAGCCTTTTTGAGAAGTTCAAAGGCCTTGGCACCCTGCATATCCTTGATCTTGATTAATTGTACCTGCTGCAGGATGCCAAATAAACCAATTTTGCTTGCATCCGCGTATAGTCCATACGGCACGTCATAACTCGGGTACGCGAGTACTGGAGATGAAGTTGAGGCTTGCTTGGATAAATCAAACGCTTTTTGATGTTCTTCTTCCCATTTCCGAGTAACGTCTTTTTTGAGTAGAGCAAACAATGGTGCTACTATCCAGGTATAAAAGGGTATCATGGCTGAAAAGTAGGTCATCATGCCTAAGAAGCGTTGCAAGAGTTTGCAATCTGTTGGAGGAGCCATGCCCATGATTCCGTCTACCTTTTCCTTATGAGTGGATAGTCCCAGACGGGATACTTGATGCCCTATGAGGATAAGAGACTGGTAGGCAATAAAGCATTTCTTGGGAGATAACGTGATACCAGACTCCTTCATTGCACTGAAAATCTTGTCTAGATGTTTGCAGTGATCTTCAAAAGTTTTGCTAAAAATTATTATGTCATCGATGTAGACAAGTGCAAAAATCCATAGGACAGGAGCTAGGACGCCTTGCATTACTCGCTGAAAGACGGCTGGGCCATTGCAAAAGCCAAAAGGAAGACGGTTAAACTGGAATCAACCTCTATGACACCTAAAGGCAGTCTTAGGGCGGTCTTCTTCCTTAACACTGAGTTGGGTAAAGCCAGCAAGAGCATCTAGCGTGGTAAGATATTGAGATCCTTGAAGCACGTGAAGGATGTCGGTGTGCTTTGGAAGTGGATATTCGTCGGGTACAACTCGGTCATTAAGCTTCCTGTAGTCTATGCAGACCCGTGGTTTTCCGTTGCAATAGACTACAATGACGGGTAAGCCCCACAGGCTGACTGATGGTTCTATGACTTTGAGTCGTAACCAGTTGTCCATTTGTTTGTTGATGGCTTCCTGTTTAGCCAGAGAGGCAGAATAAGGGGCCATAGACATAGGAGGTAGAGTTTCGTCCTTGAGTCTGATAGGAACTCGTGCTTCATGACTGCCTAAGCGTCCGTCCAGACCGAAGGTGTCTTTGTGTTTCTTGAAAATACTTTCAAGTTTAGCCTGTTCCTCAGGTGTCAAGGAAGGGTTGAAGTTGAGTTCAGCCATTTGCCAGTCTTCAGGAATGGGATCAGGTCCTGGATTGTCCCATGGTTTGGGACCGCCTTGTGGAGGTTCTGAATAGGACATGTCTAGTCCATCATCCTCCGCCGGTTCCTTTTTGTCTAAGCTTTGAATAAGCTTAACTTTGGATTTGCATTCCTGAAATTGTTCCTTGGAAAGACTATTTCCCTTGGATAATTGGCTGATAGGAAACATGTAGCCTCTGATTTGGCCAGCATGTAGTTTGATTGGAATTTTGCTAAAATTAGCAACTTGGAGTTTAGGATTATTGGCTTCAATAATGCAATCTGTAATGCCAAATAGATCTTCCTTGGTTCTGTTGAATCCCATATGACGCTCAACAAATCCTTTGCTGTCACCTAGTTCAAAAGTAGTTTTGACTCAAATAGTCAAGATTGATTCTGGAGGGATAGTTTTGGTATCGTATATGCGCACTGGAACGGAGCCTTGGGGTGCAGCCTTAAGAGCTTTTGCTTCTTTATGCCACTTCCGTTTTGAGTTGCATTTCTTCAGATGAGAAGCAGTACTTCTACATACTACAGAGAAATTGTTGCCAGCCGTATCAACTTGAGGATCTAAAGAGGAGGAAGATATGGCTATTCTTTGTCCAGTATAACCAAATCTCATGTAGGATCCTTCAGGTCTCATAGTAGAGACAGCTGGTATTGGTTGCCGAAATCATTGCCTAGGATAAATCCGGTAGACATTTGGTTTACTATATAAGCTTCAACCAACATTTCTACTGGACCAAGTGGAGTGTCAAAAAGAAGTGGCACAATAATAAAGTCATTTACAAATGATTCGCCAGTAACTTGTACCATCTTGATGCCTCGTCCTTTCTTCTTGGAAGGTTTGGGGTAGAGAGAATCGTACTTGGCTAGACTGATCAAAGTAATGTCGGAGCCAGAGTCAAATGTAACGTCAAAGGGTTTTCCATAATTGCTGATACATCCTTGAATTACAGAAGCAGTAGTACCCATCCAATCCATTCCAGGAGGCCTAGACATGACACGCCTGAGGGATAATCATTTCTCCTTCTATAGCATATCTGTCAGACTTCCGGAGACGTTTGTCATGAAGTTTGATGTGCTTGGAGTAGCGTTTGCGACTGGGTATTGTTGTACCAAGTGGGGTAGTGAAAGTGTTATACAAAGTTACAACCAAGCCAGAGTTGACCTGCCCAATGGGGTTTCCCTCTGAGACATCCTGTGACTCCTCAAGCTCAGTGAAGGGCTGTTCACTGGAGGTAGTGGCGGATAGAACGTCAGAGGGAGACTTAAAATCCAACTGGACTTCAGTCTCCAATCCTGACTCTTCAGGGATACCGACTAGGGATTCTTTGTATTCGTTCTCACTGGCTGATGATTCGGCATATAGGTCATTGTATTCATCTTGAGCAGCAGTTCCATCTTCATCTGTAGTTGCTAGATTGGCACGAACAGCTTTCATGTTTGAACATTTCTGAGCGCATTCATTGTCCCAATGATCAGCTCCACAGTGAACGCAAGGTCTAGCGTTTACTGCACTTGGAGGTCTTCTAACCTTTTTCTCGCGTCCTCCAGGATTACCGCAAGGGTTAGGAAGATCTTTCCTGAAACCAATAGGTTAGGCTTCTCGAGAGACGGACTTGAAGCGACCATTTCTATCTTTCTTGAAAGACCTATTAGGCTTGTTATTAGGTCTAGATAGATGGGAGTTTGTTTTGTGGTTTCCGCGTTCAAGACGTTCAATGCAATGTTGCAGATTACTATTGTTCTTGGCCTCAATAAGACTTTGTTCATGGTGAGTAACGCGGTTGCTGAACTCAGTCCATTCTCCTTGGAGGTCATTGACGCGCAGGATGGTGTTTCAAGCTTGAGGATCACCCGGGGGAATTTTGTGAATGAGTTGGTCAAAAGCCATTGGCTGGAGAAGGACAAGATACATTTTCTTGCGAGTGATAAAGTCCGATGGGGTCTCATCTGTTTCTCCTGCCTCCCTAAAGTGCATTTGATAAGCTTTAGTGCGCATTTTAGCACACCAAGTGGGAGTCATAAAATGACTTATGAGCGCATTCTTGAGTGCTTGCCAGGAGATGACAATGAGATTTTGGTCCAGAGCAGGTAAAGAATGATACCAGTTGAAAGTGCATTCCTTGAATTGTAAAGGAAGGAGTTGACCTAATTGTCCGGCCATTATAACGCTTTGTTCAGCTATGCCATTGACTTTGGCAAACCATGGAATGATATCATCTTCATGTCCTGTAAATTTGGGTAGATCACTAATTTTGAGCTTAGGATCTATATGCAATGGATGTGGTCCTTGCCAGACTTGAGGACGCCTAGGTGGTTCAGGATCAGGAGCTCCCTGAGGATGTTGGTGTCAGAGTCCTCAAGATGGTGATAGACGATGAGCTAAGTGGTATGGGCGACTGATAGCCCAGTGACCAAGTGGATATGAGAAAGAACTCTTATTCACGAGGAGGTCAAGTTCTTGGTCTGTTACCTCGAACTTGCCCTTGGTTATATACAACAGAGAACACAGCCTTGTATCTACGTGAACAAACGGAGAAGCAAACCGAGTCATACAAGTATTTGATATGAAAGTTGAAATACGAATGACTAATTGTTCTAGAAGATTCTATGATCACGTGACCTCTGACTAATGGACCCTGATGACAAAGATTACAAAGATGATAAGTAAGCTTATGACAAATGTTCTATAAAAGGAAAGTGTATCTGAAAAATATAATAAATCCAGAATATATTCTCGGGAGTGTGTCAAGTCATGACAGTTGGTGCCTGCAGTGCCTATGAGGACATCTATTCCTATGCCTATCTTCAGAGGAGGTGGACAAGCTACTGTCTGAATCATCAGAAGGCTTGTCTGGAGGACCAGGAGGACCAGGTGGTTCAATCCCTCCAAGTTCATGAGTTCGCTGTGAAATGCGATCTGGAGACCGTTGGTTGTATAGAACGGACCAGTGCTCTGGATCTGGTGGATTGACATGAGGAGGCAAATCCCTTGGAGGAATAGGTGGACCAGGTGGTCCTGCTGAAAGTCCAAGGAAATTTCCAACATTTCCTCCTTGAGCAGCTGCCCGTTGTAGGTGTGGTGGAATATCCAAAGCCAATTGCCTTGGTTTAGGCTTATTGTTCCTTAGACAAGCTGCGTCTACAGGGGTTTGAAAGCCAACTCAAGCAACAGTTCAAGGAACGGCTGGTGTAGAAGATCCTTGAGGGTTTAATATCTCATGATGGAGACTGGATTCAACCCAATCCTCGGGTTGATGACTATGTTGTCCTCTTTGTGTTTGAATGTTTGCGCGCTGTTGTTCCCGTAGAAGTTGTTCATTTTCTAGTTGCTGCCTAAATGCTATGCTTGCCTCTCGTTCCTGTTCACGTCTAGCTCGTTGTTAAGCTGTGTGCTCATCCTTTTCATCCACTATGTCAGTAATGTATGCTGACCAATGAGTAGTGGATGTTCTTGCTTGTGTAGCTAGAGAACTGGTAGAAGACTCGTACTCTTGTACTTCTGCATTGTCTGTAGTATGTGCGGATTCAATGTTTAGACGACTCTGCCAAGAACAGCGTGGAAATCCTTCTGATGTTTCAGGCACAGGGTGCAGACTTGAACTTGGGTGGATGTGAGTAATCCCTGAGGATTGTGATTGAGAACGGAGACGTTCTAGTGAGCTAGACATAGCGCCTGGTAAGTCTTCAGCGTGTTCAAGTACTCGGTAAGTCTGTCCCATAGGAGAACATATGGTGTTATGTTGCTGCAAACTAGAACGGTCAGATGGTATCTCTTGTGGTTCTTCAGGAGGTTCCAAGAATACTGGAATGCCTTGTCCTTAAGATTCTTCTTGTGTAGTCAGATGACTTGGGACAGGACTTGGAATTCTTGGGACATGTGCTGATTGTCGTTGACTAGGAGAACCAGGAAATCTTTCAGGTATACTGGATAAAGGAGATAGAGCTAGACTGGACATTTCTAGACTAGCTAAGCTACAACTAAGCTGGGCTGCATCTGGAGGAATGGTAGGTTGCATGCTTTGCTGTTCCAAAGGTGTTTGAGGAATGTTTGTCATTAAAAGTCATTCATATGAATTAATAGTCCCATTGGAATTTTCTTCATTAGTTCCATGCCAGGAGTATCCGTGTGCTGGCATTAAGTCTGAACGTGTTTGAGTAGTAGAAGTTTGATTGTCTGCATGAATTTCTTGAAATCGTCCTTGTGGAGGAGGTGCCTCGGGCATGTATAAAGCCCTAGGATTGTCTGAAATGGATCCAAAAACCATTCTATGATGAACAGGTGGTTCAGATGCAGGACAAGTGGACAGATCTGCTGGCTCAAACGGATCAAAGTTTCTGAATCCTTCAACCATGCTTTGTCTAGAGCTTTGGTTGCTTGAAGGAGTGAGTTCTGTAGTTGCGCTAGGTACTCGTACAGGCAAATTGACATGTAAAGTTTGATCCGGGTCTGTTGCATGCCTTGCAGGAGTAGAGTTCCTTGAAGAAGTGGCTACATTTGTAGGACTCCTTGTCAAAATTTGTGGCAGTGGCCTGGGTGGCAATCGCGCTGATGGAGGTAAAGTAGGATACTTAGCAGGGGTACTAGGAGGAGCTCGTGGTTCTAGCTGTAATGCGTCATCTGAACGCATAACCCTTGAGAGACTGTATCCTTCATAGTTGATGCTGGCTGGAGGTGATGGAGTACGAGATAGTTCTTGCCTAAGGTAATAGGCTAAGAAGCGAGTGACTTCATCTCAATAAAGTACTGCAGCAATAGTAAACTGAGCTCTGCTAAAGCTAGCTTCAAGAGATGGCCATTCAGGTATGGTAGGACCTGGTTCTCGTATTTCCTGTGGAGCTTGTTGGCGGTGGTTCGCCATAAGATTGTGTAAATCGTAGTAAATTTGATTTCCACTGTGAGAACTGGTAGGAATACCTCGGTTCTTGTGAACTATGATGTGTTCCGGGACAAATTGGCATAGATTGTCCAATAATTGCATTTCTCACTCAACTCGTATTTTGCGCTCAGTGTTCAACAGCAAAAACATGTTTTTTGCTGTAGCGTTACGTGGAGCTACAAAGCACTACAGACCTTCTTGTAGCATTGGTAGATCATGTAGAGTGGTACATTCCACGGAGTACTACAAACATCTTCGGCGCCGCTACGGATGACTACCACTTATGATCACTTGCAGTGTGATACTCAGTGGCAAACACTACTGTAGACCTACGTATGAATCCAGTATATCCACAAAGCGCTACTTTCGTGACACCGTATGATACTTTTAGCCTCTTTTTACTTTAGTGTGTGTCGCTTGCGGATCCTGTATCTCGCCGAAGAGCTACATGGATACACGTTAACTCATTTTTTGCGCAACGTGTGTATTACCAATAATATCATGTCTTCTATAGCAATAGTTGATTATACGTAGATATGTGTAGGCCCATGTAGAGCCACAAAGGTCTCTGTATGGTACGTACTCTACCCGGAGCTACGCGCTTATGTGCGCTCATTTAGACTGTTCTCTCAACTACAGAGTATCTACGTAGCACTATGTAGCCCTTCGGTGTACTACAGATTGCAACGTAACTTCATAATCATTTGTATGCGGCTAGTTCTCAATGCGTTGGTGTACTGTATCTTCCTGTATCTCCTTGTAGCCGTTTGCAGTAACACGTGGAGCTTTGTAGGTAATTGTGTATCCTTAGTCAATGCACATGCGGCTGACGGTCCAAGTCTGTATACAACTCATAGCGGTAGGTCGCACTCCGGAGGTGCATGTAGGTCTTTGGAGACTCCAGTAGCTACTCGGAGTACCTGTAGCCTTTGTGTCCTGTTGAGATCTCTCTTATCATTCTTGCTCTTCAATACTGTAGATGATCTGCGGTAGGCGTATCTCAAGTTCATGTAGGTTAGTGTGAATCAACTGTTAATTGCGTGTGTGAGATGTATAAAACAGTGCGGATACAGCTGAATAATTAACCAATGATAAGGGGGGGAGGGGGGACAGGCGGGGGCAGCAAGACTTGGCACAAGAGCGGGATCGGATGAACGAGAACATGTATGGAGCAATATCATCCATACCAAACTGACGCGGGAGGGGAAGGAGGATGAGCAGGCAAAAAAGTATTTGTAAAGCATTGAGGGAATATGAATCAGAAGGGGACAGAACGTTTGTTAGAGCAATATCAAACAATATACAAAAGTAGGGCGACGCAAAGGGTAACGTCCGTAAGATGGCGTGAGTGCACATTCGTGTGCACCGAGACGGATGGAAAAGGGGCGCGACAATTGGGCAGGCAATGGGTTTGGACTATGCGTGAAGGGAGAATTGGATACACGTTAACAAGCTGCCAGGTATGAAGATATCAGGCCTAGAACGTACTCACAATTGACGATGGCTAATTGGCACTCTTCAACGCGCTCCTCGTTTTCACCCCGCTCAATCCGCTTTAGCCTGGGTCCTTCTCCTTCCCTTTATTGGCCTTCTTCTTCCTCTCCTTCCTTGCCTTCTTCTCCTTGGCCTGTGGCTGTTCTTCTACCGCTGCTTCCTTCTCCTTTGCAATCGGGCTGGTAGCGTCCGCAAGAGCGCTCGACAACTTCGAAGCCGGCAATGCTTTCGTAGTCGTATCAGCCACTAGACCGGGATGACCGCTTGGTGTTGCGATCTTGTTACAGTCCAGGGGAGATGTAGTTACTTAGAGCTTAAGGAGCTATGTCTCCTAGAACTGTATGCTATATCTTCCAGAAATACATGAGATATTCTTAAGATACCCAAGGAGTCTTAATCACTAGTAACTTTGGGAGCTAAGATGTTGTCTTAGTGTTCGCAGTGTAGACTGACTGAAATATTATATATTTAAGAGCAAGGATGCTAAGTCCAGGATCCCTTGTGGATATATGCTATATACAATTCAACTCTAGTCACTAAGGACTAACTGTCTTACTAGCTAAGGTATTCTCTTAAGTCTTGTATGTTCTAGACTAAGGGTTCGCTTGATGCACTACTATATTTTCTCTTACTTAAGTGGTACTATAATTCCTCACATAAGTCGGTACTGTTATAGTGCTAATATAAGCGATGTTGTTGAGTCTTGAGGCACACAAGTAATCACACAATTGAGAAATAAGAAAAAAACCAAAACGCAGCTAGTGTGTGACAGTAGTGAAGGGGTGACTGTCAGAGGGCGAAGCAGGGGTCTGTTGATGCCCTGCGTGTCATGACCCATGACGCATATATTCCATTTAGTTATATTTATGCACGGACGAAATTCTCCAAGTCAAGTTTAATCAGATATATGTGCTTGGATTACTTAGTTACTGCTTAGTTAGACTTATGTAATAACCACCGCTTATGTACTGAGATGATTAAGACTCTTTGCAATAGTTCCCGTGTCCCTTAGTTACTCTCTCACCGTTACATCTCAGTTCTCGTACCCACAGTTGACATACTCTGGGAAGTTGTACTATAGTCTTTGAATATATAAGGGAGAGTCTGAGAGCCTTAAGCCTCAGAACTCGACCACTTGCCTCCTCATCCCCTCCTACTCCTTGAGACATCCCATTGGGCTCTGTTGAAAGTTATTTGGCCCAGCTCTTAAGCAAGTGCCCTTTACTAAGAGTCTTATCTCTCCATCTACTTCAGTCTTCCCTCGCCTTGACCTGGTTGGACTCTGCGCATCCTGTTTTAAGGTGTTGCAGTTTTATTTGTAGTTGGGCTTGACACTGCGGCCCTCCAAGGTTTGTCAGTGACGCCTTGGGTTCTTGGCCAGCATGAAAGGAGAGCACTGCTATAAATGGTGTCACTCATACCATTTATAGGGAGTTGGGTTAAGGAGAGTGACTGATGCTGTGAGATCTACCCAAGTCTGCGATTGGTCAAATTATATTAAACATTAAGGTATGTACATGGAGGAGCAAACAAAGCCCGACGCATCAGCGGCCTCAGATAGCCTAATATGGGTGTCTCTGGCTAGAAGGAGGCAAGAGATCAGTAGGATCGAACAGGGATTGGTTGGATCAGAAGCTGAGGTGAAGTGCTCAGCTTTGAGCCACATGGAATCGCTCGGCATCGGGCATGCATACATGCTGACTAAGCCGGCGATCGGGTACTTTCGACCCCGAGCTATCTAACGCAAGTGAGAGCTAAGCGATCGGACCAACGAGTGTGGGGATATAAGGGAAACAAGTTTAAGCGCCGAGTGTCGCCTTAAACCTGTATCTTGTGGCACTCATATCTTGCTAAGTTCTTACGATAAAAACACACAAAAATGCGCAGAAAAGAGATTAAATTTAGTACTACTAAACATGCTAAAGAAGTACTAGAATATGCGCAGATTTGACAAAGGGAGAATCATAAAAATTCAGATAAAATTGCGGCCAGCCCCTGGCTCTTGGACAAAGTAAGTTTAGAGCACTAAGAAGTTATGTTAGTGTCCATAGCACACATTCATAACATAGCCCCCCCAGTCTAAACTTAGGGTTTGACTTAATGGCAGAGGCAGGGCGACGAATCATCACCATTGGCGTATAGTCTTCGTCCTCATCCTCATAATCAGTCAAGCTGGACTCATCTCCAGTCTCAGAGGAACTCTCAGGATCTAAAGGGAGGTCTGGCTCCTGAGCAGGAGGAGGGCAAGCAACATGTGTAAGGTAAGGTCTGGCCTTAGCCATAGCTGAAGCAATGACTTGCTGCAGGACCTGAAGGATAAATGAGTCTAGTTGCTTTGAAATGAATTAGACTACATACTTCTGGGTTCATTGACGTCATGGGAACTCCATAGTCATTGACCCAGGGCATCTGACCGTGGAGCACCTTATGCTTGGACGACTGCTCATAGGCATCAGAAGCCTTGATGTAGTGCACCATAGGATAGGGTGGAAGGACCTCATAGACGCTCTCCCTTAGGTATAGGTCCATAGTGGCCGCATACACATATGTGCAAGGTACAGATCATCCACATGGCCCAGATCTGGGCACCAACTACAGCTTCTACCAAGTCATGGAAGAAGTCGAACTCAGTGTCCCAGAAGGAAGAGAAAAACATATCCACAGGTTTGAGGGGGTAAACAATGTTATGCTCCCTGAACTTGCGATACAAGGGACTAAAACCCGGATCCCACTCCAGCAAATGATCTTCCGACTCCTCAAGAGTCTTACAATAGGTCCCCACCACATGCCTTACCTGGAGTAGGGCATCATGGAGGGCCGAAGCGGCATGGGGTTTCAGTTTCCAGAATGTGTCTCCATCCTCCTTTACTGTATGTTCAAGCTCAATCCCAAGCCTGAACTTGCGCTCAAGTATGCTGGGACTAGCATAGACCAAACCCTCACCTTGGCGCATCATTAGGGCATAGGAGTGAAAGTAGTAAGAAAGCTTTACGCTCTCCAAGATACCTTGACAACAACACTGAGCAGGGCTCATGGCACACCAGGTGGAATGGTAGGACATGCTGGCAAGAATGTGGCAGATAAAAGAGGCTGGAATGTTGGGCAAGTGGTAAGAGACAAGAGTAGCTAGAGAGCTGCTTGAGGAGAAAGCGACTGGAGGGCTTTCTTTTGTACCATTGAGCAGCCTATGTCATTACTTAGATAGTTCTGAAGATTCCGAATAGGGAATACAAAAGAGTTTTACTAGAGACTATGTACAGCTATTCATTCTCTAAGACTTCTCTAAGGAGGTACAACTGTTCTGTAACTTTGTCCAGTGTTCTCCTCAAGCGACCTACTTCAGAACGAAGTCCTTCCACCTCTGCATTCACATCCTCTACTACCATCGAACCAGAGGAGTCGGAATTGGTATCTTCATCCTCAAATGGGTTTGGTAGAGGTCTGGGAGAGTAGGTGGGCGAGCCCAAAGGGTACAGAAGGGGAGTGATGAGGCGGTCTGGGTTGCGATATGTTTTCCTAGAATTCATTAGGAAACCGCTAAAATAAGATTGGACCACTTACTCGTCCCCTTCCATGTGAAGGTATCTATCTTGGTTGGCTTCTCCCCATCCTTCTCTGAGGATCTGGTCAAACCACGTCTTATTTTGGCCAGGAGAGGGCGGACAGGGTGTCCTGAACTCTGGGAAAGAAGGCGACTCTCCTGGGAGAGCTAAAGGAATAGAATCAGACGAGAATGTTCCAGTCCAAGGATCTAGGGTGCTCTCCCAGTCATTGGTAGCTCTGGTGAACTGCCAGGTGTCGTTCTCATCTAGAGGGGGTGTAGAGCTGCCCCATCCTGAATTGGACTGGGCGCGCCCCGTCTCTTCCTTGAACTCTTTAATAAGGAAATCCAAGAGCGGGTCAGGAGTGGCAGGGCGCTCCAGGGAGGCGGCATGATACCAAGTAGAGTTAGCAGCATTTAGAGGCATGGCGCGAAAGGTAAAAGAAACTAGTATAGAGTGTTTTATGCACAGGAGTCCTAAGACGAAGTGTCCTGGGGCTTAGCTGCAGCGAAGTTATTACTACTTTAGTTCTGTTTGGTTCTGCTGTCTTCTGAGGTACTTATGCACAGCTCACTCAGGTCGGACAGTGTTTTAAAAGTCAATCAAACTGTTATGACATTTCGCCACAGGACTACACAAATAGCACTGTACATGTGACACAAGAAGCTTCTTTTGAAACCTTATTTCGGAGCCTCCTACTCAATCTGGAAATGAAGATCAGTAATGTAACCATGAGGCCGAAGCATTCCTTACCAAGGTTCTTGAAGGGTTCAGGCTGACTGGACACCTGTCCAAGGTTTCCTAATTCGATATCAGAAGCTTGACCTGAAAATCTCAAGGCTTAGTAAGGAAAGAGGAGTCGACACAAGTGCCACTCACTATTGAAGCTATTTGGGTAGCTTGGGGTTGGCATTGCCACAGTAATAGTGCGGTCATTGCCACTAAAGTATCTCTCTCCCATTCCATATCCAGCCTTGATGTTGTGCATCCTTGGGGTTCTAAATATGGAGATTTTTCCGAGCTCACTGATGACCAGGACTCAGTGGGGAACTGATAAGACTACCCATCCATGGATATGGTAGCCTTTTTCATAGTCATAGTTGAAAGAGATACCTTGCCCAGGGAATAACCAGGCAAATCTTCGCTCTCCCTTAAGTATTCTGAGGTACCAAATAAAACAACCTCCTAGTACTAGAGTTCCAGCAGTGACAGAGATAGCTAGTATCTGGGCCATAGTAAGCGACAACATTGTTGACTAGATTGAGTAGTGAAAAGCTTTAGATGGGGTGGAAGAGACAATGTTGTTCCTGGAACACAATAGACATAGCCGAAGATCTTCCCTGAATTTCCAACAGGACACAAACCTGGTAAGATATTGCTTTTGTTTACGTTTTCCTTTCTTTACCCATCTCTCATCAATAATCTTTTCGACTTCATATTCAGGAACCTCTTCAAAGTCTGCTCTATCCAAATGTTTCTTAGGTCGTTCAGTTGTTCCTTCATATTTGTTATAAGGTTCCATATGTGCAATGTTAATTACAGGATGGATTTTATAACTAGCAGGTATCCTAAGACGATACGTTACATCTGAAATTTCTGTAATACTTCAAAGGGTCCATCATATTTCATTCTTAGCTTTCTTCCTTTGCCTTTAGTACTCCTTAGCAGGTTCAGAGAGTCAGGATTGATCATCACTAAGTCTCCTCCTTTGAACTCAATAAAGCTTCGACCTTTGTTGTTGTATTCTTCTTGGAACGCTTGAGCCACTCTAAGCGAATTTATAGCTTGAGTGCGAATAGCTTGCATTCCTTCTGCGAAGGCTTCTGCATCTGAGTTCTCTACTGCTGGACGTCCTACGGACTGAGAAATTTGAGCCAAAAGATCAGAGGGTGTAAGTGGAGAAAATCCATATAATAAGTAAGATGGAGCGAAACCTGTAGCTGTATGCTCCATACTATTATATGAAAAAGAGAATGAAGTTAGGAGACTATGCCAGTTATCTAGTTCTGATGACACAAAGGCTCTAAGAGCTACATCTAAAGTTTGATTCATTATCTCGCTATGTCCAACAGCCTGAGGATGATAGGCAGTAGTGAGTGAGCGCTGAATTCCTCCTAAAGAAGTTAAATGTTCCCAGAAGGCTCCTGTCCATCTTGAATCTCAATCAGTGATAACTTGGCAAGGCAGACCATAGTGACTCCATATATGATCATGGAATAGCTGTGCTGTCTCTTTCTCATTTATGGTTGTATTACAAGGGATAAAATGCGTATACTTAGTCAGCTTGTCAACTATAGTGAGTATAGCATTATAGCCATTGCTTTCTGGTAAGTCCATAATGAAATCCATAGTTATCACTTCAAAAGGTTGCGAAGGGACGGGAATAGATTTGAGGAAACCTCTCTGTCCATGTCGTTGAGGTTTAGCCTTCTGGCATATGTCACAAGTGCGAACATAGTGCTTGATCGTCTGGGTCATCTTGGGCCAATAATATATGGAGGCTACTTTGTTATAGGTGCGATGATATCCAGCATGAGCTCCTTCAGATATCTGGTCATGTAATTCAGCAACTACACTCTGTTGTAAGTCCTTTGGGACACACAGCTTGTAGTTATCATTTTTACAAAAGTAGATTAAGCCATTGTCTCCCATTTTATACTGTGTATGAGGTGGATTCCTGATATCATGAAGCTCAGATAAATCTTGTAGAACTTTCTTGAAATGAGAATCATTCAAATAAGCTTGGGTAAAACACTCTACTTCCTTGTCATCGATGGTAACTATCAGCTGACTGAGATTAGAGACTACTTGGTGAACCTTGGCCTTCCAGTGCCTTGTCTTGAATAGCTGACCGCTCTTAGAAACTTTAGGCTTCCCATAATGTGACCCATTGGCTATGTAGTTGGCAGTGGTGTTCGAATGTGATTCCTTCTCAAGGTCTTTTCCAATCTCTTGGTAGAGGTTAAATATTGATGTTCTGAATAGTGCGACTCCAAGTGAGGGCAGAATGATCTGTTACTGCGACGAATTTAGTACCTTCAAGGTAAGGCTGAAACTTGATTAGTTCTTCTTTGAGAGCTAGTGCCTCTCTTTCCGTAGGAGAGTAATTACGCTCAGCTGTCTTTGATATTCTAGACCAATAAGCAATAACTCTCTCTACATGAACTACAGTGTCATCAAAATTTTCAGCCCAAGTATCTTGAACGTTAAATTGTTCTGTATCAGTACTTGCCCCCCCAGTCAAGATGTCCTTTGACTTGGAGTCTGGTGTGAAAAGTCTAGGAACCGGGTTACCTGCTTTGAATTCCTTTTCGCACTTCTCATAGAGTTTTGTACCTTTCATGTCGTTTATATGAATCTTCTGGATTTGTTGTAAGATAGCAGCCAAGCCGAACTCACAAGCATCTGTATATATCCTGTGAGGCATACCTATTGCTGGGTATGCTAGTACAGCAGCGTTAACTAGTACTTGTTTAGCTAGTTTATAAGCATGAGCTTCGAGTTGGCTCCATTGCCATTTTCCACTTTTCTTTAAAAGATTGAATAAGAGACGAACAATCCAAGTACAATGGGGAATGTAGCTGGAAAAGTACGTCATCATACCCAGAAAAGTTTGTAATGTCGGCACATTTTTAGGCTCTTCTAGCTGTAGGATGGCGTTCACTTTTTCCTTGTGAGTCGACATTCCAAGTCTTGATACCTTTTGTCCCAGTAACAGCAAAGATTGATAAGCTATATGGCATTTACTGGGTGATAGGGTAAATGCAGAATTAGCAATAGCACTAAATACTCGATCTAGATGCTCACAGTGTTCATCAACTGTCTTGCTAAACACTACGGTATCATCTATATATACTAGTGCAAACATCCAGAGGTAAGGGGCTAAAATGTCCTGCATTACTCTCTGAAAGACTGAAGGGCCATTTCTGAATCCAAAAGGCAATGGCTTGAATTGGTATAAACCTCTATGGCATCTAAATGCTGTTTTAGGCCGATCTTCCTCCTTAATCTGGAGTTGAGTAAAGCCTGCCAGAGCATCTAGAGTAGTAAGGTATTGAGAACCTTCAAGGGCATGTAAAATGTCCGTTTGTTCGGGTAAAGGAAATTCATCAGGGATAGCGACTGCATTCAGCTTTCTAAGTTAATACATAGCCAAGGTTTTCCATTCCTATATACTATAAGAACAGGGAAACCCCAGGCACTCTTAGAGGGTTCAATGACCTCTAAGCGGAGCCATTCATCTATTTGCTTGTCTACAACTGCCCTTTTTTCAGGAGAAGCTGAATAAGGCGCATGAGAAATCTCCTTAGTACCCGGTCCCAAGTTGATTTCAACTCTTGCTGGATAATTGCCAAGTCGTCCATAAAGCCCAAAGGCTTGAGAGTTCTTTAGAACTACAGATTCTAGACACTTTCTCTGATCTTTAGTGACACTTTCTGAAAATCAAGCTCAGAAACTAGTTCATCAACAAGGATATGGTCAGGATCTGGGACTTCAGACGTCTTGGGCCCTCCTTCCACAGGCTTAGAGAGTTCATTTTCTTCGTCTGTGAGTAGAAGTTCTTTGTCCTTATGTAGCAAAGATGTCATGATCCTTGATCAAGACATCCATGTGTCTCTTCCCCCTCCTGCATGTGCTCTGTCCCGTAGTCTGCTCACCTGTAATTCCTCGCTTATGTTGCTTCATTTCCCCTGTTTCTCCGCTCGCTTGCTTGCCGTCGCCTTGTGCGCTTGTGCAAGTGTCGCTTAGATGTCTACTCTTGTGTCCTCGCTTACTGCTCGCTTGTACTCGCTTAGTGCTCGCTTAGCTCTTTGATTTGTATTGCCTGCAATGCATAAACAGAGTGAATCGTTCTGGTCAACCCCGAGAACGATTCACCTCGTCCTTTTCCCCATTCTACACACCTAAGTGCATTCTCTAGGACATTTAGGGTTGCCTGTGTTTACTCCTGTACTCACAAGTCCGCTTCCTGTTGGGTTGTGACAAAAGACTTGGTAAGATTGACTTTGGCCAAACTGGCTTGCAGAACACAATCTTCTAACTCTGAAGATCTATTCAAATATTCCTTAGGGTGGCTCATATAGCCAACCAGGTGTCCCTTTGGCAGGTGAATAATTTCAGAAGAAAAGTTGGCTATCTGGACGCTCTTAGTCTCAGGAGTAATCAGGCAGTCAGTAATTCCATGAAGGTCTGTTTTACCTGAATTAGTTCCTAAAGAGCGTCCAATAAAGCCTTCTGTCTGCCCTTGCTTGAACTCAGTTCCAATAGGGGCTTAAGTCAAGCTGTCTGGCTTAAGGTCTATAGGGTGTAGAAGATAGACAGGGAGTGAATGGTCAGGAGTTTGCTTCAAACGTTTTCTTTTTGAAGAGTTTCTCCTCCTAAAGGCCATTCGCTCTATGTTAATTTTGAAATCAGGTCTGGCGTATACTTGAAAGGTATTCCCAGCATCATCAGTTCTGGGATAAGTATCAGTGTCTTCAGCCTTGATATGACGTCCAGTTGTACCAAATATTACTTTAGTACAATTCCCTTCTCTGTTGATAGAGAGTCTATATTGTTCTGCAAAATCGTTTTCTAGTATAAAAGGCGTCATCATTCCTGGTACAATGTAAGCTTCCACTCTCATTTGTCCAGGTCCTTGATCTGTTTGGAAAGTCAGATTAGTGACAACATAGCCCTTAATGCTATTAGATTTCTTGTTTACTAGAACAACTTGAACTTTCTGTCCAGAACGCTCTTTAGGAGGGTGTTTTAGGCTGGACCAAAAGCGTTCACTGATTAGGGTTATGTCTGATCCTGAATCAATAATTACTTTAGTCAAATCTTCGTCCACTCCACCTACTCTGGCTTCAGCCATAGTAGGTTTTGAGCCAAGGAAGTAAGTTCCTGGCGGTCTGGCCATTACTTCTTGTAAGATTAAAGGGTCACTGATATTGATATCCAAATTTCTGGAGTCTATAAGCGCATAACATCGTCTGCATGAGGTTGTACAATAGTATTATAGCTATGAGTGGTTACTGCTGCAGTTTCACTTGTTCCCAGATCTTCACCTATGGGCTCCAAGGAGTCATTGGGAAGCTGGGAATCAACTAAAAATCCGAGTCGGAAAACTCATCAGAGACAGAAGAGTCTGAATTAGAGTCTGAAACATGTTCAGGCTCAGGCTCCTCTTCCTCCAGGATGTCTTCAGGATCGTCAGCTGTTGACACATAGCTAGCATATGCTACCTTATCCTCATCAGAGGCTTGAGCTAGGAAGGCTTTTACATTCCTAGGCTTTTTATGCTTGCACTCATAGTCGTAATGCATCTTACTTCCACAGTGTAGACAACCCCTCATTCCTCTAGAAAGCGGAGTGCCGTTACTATTCTTAGTAACATTACTATTGTCTGGAGGTGGTTTGGGCTTACTATCTTTGGAAGGTCTAAATGGTTTAGCAGGAGATGCATTTACTGCATGGAGTTCGGCCTTAGCATGATTCGCTTCATGCTTACTTTTCTTTTCAGCCTTGTATGCTTTAATCGCTTCTCTAATGTCACGTGTAGTGACATGGAATTTGCGTTCATGGTGGGGCCAATCTTGTAGCAAGTTCTCTTTCTCTTTGACCCTAGCAAAGTATAAGGACCACTCCTGCATACCTTCATGGTCGACTATGGTCTGCCATTGAATAGGGGAGGACCTAGCTACTTCAGCTATGATTTCAGCATCAGTCCAGGAGAAAACTGCTACAATAAGTTCTTTCTTTCGAACTAGATAATCAATAGGTGTCTCTCTGCTATTACCTTGATCCCTATAGGTGGCGTTCAGAGCCTTATTCTCTTGTTTGGCAATGAATTCAGCATCCCAGAAGTGAGCGCTCATTCTAAACTTAAAGTCCGGCCAGTTCTCCATGAGCCAGCGTTGCCAGTCTCCTGAGAATTGATCAAACCATTGCAAAGCTTTGCCCTTCAGTCTATAAGGAATCATTTTAGGAATTTGGGTAGCTAGTTCGACACCTCTAACTGCTAGTTTTTCCAAGTCAATAAGCGATTTCATCAATGTTTCAGGATTGCCATCCCATTCTGGGATTACATCTTGGGGCTGCAATTGCATGTCCAGATGGGGTTCCATTCTAGCATTTCCATTTCCTCCTGCTGGACCAGCAGGTCCTTGAGGTCCTGGATTGCCTGGCGCTCCTGGTGGTCCTGCTGGACCTTGTGGACCCATAGGTCCTTGAAAATAGTAGTAACCTCCTCCTCCTGGCGGTCCTCCGGGAGGTCCTCCAGGCGGTCCTTGTGGTCCTCCTGGTCCTCCTGGTGGTCCTTGAGGGCCTGGTGGTCCTTGAGGGCCTGGTGGTCCTTGAGGGCCTGGTGGTCCTTGAGGGCCTGGTGGTCCTCCATTACCTCCTGGTCCGTTAGGTGGCCGGCCGGGGCCGCCTCCTCCTCCTTGAGGTGGATAGGGTGGTCCTCCTTCTCCTCCATGTCCTCCGCCCCCTGGTGGGTTTGGTGGTCCAGGAGGTGGTGCTCCACCACTTCCTCCAGGTCCTGCAGGTAGTTTGCCACTACCTGAAGGTTGACCTGAGGGACCTGTTCCATAAGGAGCATGAGGAGCATATGCTTGAGGCATAGCTCCTGCTCCATAGGAGGGTCCTTGGTTGGATGGAGGTGGAACATTAGGAGATGGAAAAGAAATATTGGGAGGCTGACTAGACGTTTCCAGTCCTTTACCTTCATCAACTGTAGGAGTTGATTGAGATAAAGGGGGTCCCTGGAAACCTCTAGGTGTCCTTACAGAGCGTGCTGGAGAATGCTCCTTAGTAGCTGATCTATGTCTAGGCTTTTTAAGGCTGTCATAGGTATCACGATCTACATCCCGCACTTTAGGAGCTGTTGCCGCTCTATGGAGAACACTTGGTTCCCCCACAGTTGGGACAGTATAAGCGGGTACAGGGTTAGGAGCTAAGTCTCCCATCTTGCCACCTAAAGATTTTCTAGAGGAAGCCTGTAGCCAGGAAGGCTTAGGTTGATCCCATAGAGATGCTGGAGGCGGAGGAGCTTGGGAATAATTAGCAGTTCCTGACAACTCTTCTGCGAGTGATGGCATAGCTTTAGCAGCATACAATTCAGGGCGAATAGCAGAGGGTCCAAAGTTGGTTGGGAGAGGTTCAGTCACCCTTCCGGACTTTCTAGGGCCCACTTTTCCCAATCATATACCGCTAGGGTACATAGGAGCAGGTTGCACTATATGAGTTGTCCCTGTAGTATCTGCAAGGCTGGTGTCATATTGTTGGGATGTGAACAGCTCTGTAGTTGACCTAGTAACAGCAGGAGGAGGTAAAAGATTGAAGGATGGCGCATTGGGTTGCAGAGTAGTGTCAGTTAATCCTGAATTTCCTTGTTCCATTCGCATCAAATCTTCAACTTCCTGTTCCTCTTCATGCTCTACTTCGTCTTCTGAAAGCTCTTCTACAGAGGTTTCAGAACTAGGAGGTTCTACATCTTTCAGGGTGTAAGGTCGTCTATATGCTGTTGGATTAGCGATCGTTCTAGTAGCAGAGGCAGCATGGGCTGTCCTATAATGCTCTTCTCCTTCGTGAGAAGACCTAGAGTTCTCCCATAGATTTTCCATATGCTCTACAGACTTACCACCAACCTCTTGGTTGTTCTTCCTTTCTACATAGGCCCGTGCCATAAATCGTTCCACATGATCTCTATAGTACAGCCGCTATTTCATGCTGTTTCTTTGTAAAACCAAAGCCTTTCCTATCCTCAGGATACCTAGGGACCTTAGGGTGAGATGACTCCAAAGGTCCTGTAGATCGTCGCATATAAGTCCTTTTCATAAGTGTAAGGTCTCGCTTCAGGCTATAGTATTTCACAAAGGCTAAGAACATAAGAGGCTCATTATTGACAGGATGCAAGTCGTCTGGTTTGAACATGCATAGTTCATCAAGTTTATGCAAAATTTCTCCAAAGTAAGTAATGCATCCTGTAGAAGGATCGTATTTAGAGTCATTTGGAGGCATCTCATAAATTTGATTAGCTATGTTTCTACAAACGCGACGTCTATAGTTACATTCTTCTTGCTGCCTTACTGGATTAGTAAGGTGCGCTGAAGCTGGGTAATAAGTGTACCTCCTCCTTTCCCTGTCATTCAGAGCAAAAGTCCGTTGCTCCAAAGGAAGCGTTGGCTGTTACTCATGGAGCTTATTTTGTTCTCCCAGCTCGGATAGTTTGACACTAAAATCAGACTGAATATGTCCTCCTCCTTGGTCTGTACCTATCTCTTCAGATCCAGCTTGTGAGGCATGAACACTTCCTATGACAGAAGCGTTTCCTGACCTCCTATGTCTAACAGATCCTTGGTAACTGCCAGGTGGATAGACTGATTGAGTAGTAGTATCGTCCATTGATCTGGAAACCTCTCTACTCCACTGAAGGATTTGTTTATTTACTGATCTTATAAACTGTCTGAAGACTATCTTCAATAGGTCTATATTTGTCAATCTCCTTCTTGTACCGTGTACTATATGTACTATAATGAAGTTACAAGGGACTATGCTTGTGTATCCAAGTGAAACGATATTAAAAGATCCTCTGAACCGAAAGTGCTTTGCAAACCAGATCCCAGTAGCCTCGTTGTTATGGATAATGGCACATTTATCCATAAAGGATAGATATATGGTGACTCACAAACTACATCTGAACTCAGAGAATAGTTGGTAGACTGAAAGGCCCAAAAAGTCCGGCCTGTATGCACTCTTTTTCATGTTTTTCTTAATCAATGGCCTTTGTATGCGCATGTTTATGTATGCGATCGTCCCATGTACTGTTTCATCTACTGAACGCATGTTCAAGCAAGCCAATTGGTTGAGAAATGACAGAGTTACATAAATATCTGTGTCATTCCAATATACTTGACTTGGCGATCGGAATGTACGATCTTCGATCGCTTATTACTCAATCGATTCTAAGCCGCTTCTCGCGACATCTTGCACACATGTACGTCATAGTACGTGCTATGTTTTGAGAAAGTCACACTTGAATCGAATCATCTGTTATGGAGCTATGAGTCATTTGATTCTACATACGGTTCTGGCAAGCCATCAGACAATAAATGCCTCATATCTCCGCCAATACTGCTCTGATTGGCTTGATCTAACTTACGAACTACACCTGAGACCCTATCGCACCTTCTTTATATTATGTACATAGAATAATATGACTCAATCTAAGTCCATATATGCGTCATCAAAAGTGGCAAGCCACATTGATCCACTTTTGATCTGCTTTCTCTGACTCACAGAATGACTCACTGAGCTCATA
>WSTJ01000074.1:0-47495 GCA_019623705.1 Ceratobasidium sp. 428
CTGAGCCAGGTGTGCCACTGCAGGTGTACTGTAGCCACTACCAGCTACTGTGATGCACTGTGCACTACTGCACAGTAGTTCACAGTGACCCACAGCTGGACCTACACTACACAGAGGGCCACAGTGGCAGTATTGCCACTTGTGGTTTTGCTGATGTTGAAAGGCGCCAAGGAGGTCATGTCAATCTATTCATGCTCATTTGAGTTGCTTGATTTCTGCCATTTAATGAATTTATTGCGGATATGATTTAGGTTTTAGGTGCGTGACCGCAAGATCAATTTAGGTTTAGGTCGCGTGACGCAAAGTGTCTATTGCAGTGCGTTAACCGAAGATAGCGCACCTCCCAAATTTACTGGCCGCCATGGACATGGAATCGACAAACTAGTTGACGGAAGTTGCAGAAAAATACTATACGAGTCCTTCAGGAGCTCAGTGTGGGAGCTGTGTATCTTCACCGAACCGTTATGTGGGTGTTTCGGGCTAGGACCAGCCTGTCCAAGCCGGGTCACGTGAAATACTACCCCTTGTACCCGCCACCATCTATCCCGCACACTTCATTGGACCTCCTGAGTAAGTCATACCCAAAGAATGAGAACTTACATTCAACCAAAATAGTTTAGTAAGAAGCGCAAACCTTGATTGCACACTTGTCAACCTGTTCAGAACCGCGTCGAGGAAACCGCCGTTGAGCTACCCCATCCCGCCCGAGCAAGTGTGGAAGTGAGGATGCAACTGATTAGATTCTAGGCACGTATAATCCCCATTCTCATCTTCCCAATTGCCATTCTACTCCCTTTCGGTGCGCTGTCCTTTCAAATTTTTCAACGGGCCGTTTCCATTGAATTACATCGTCATCCATTTGCACCACCTGACGCTGTTCCTTTTGGAATGAACAGGGGTACACGCGCATCAGTTTACCGTAGAGAGTTGCCTGGAACCTTTGCCCTCTTTTGGTAATCGCTTGTTTGCACCTGTGATGACAAGTGATCGTCGGTGCCAAGCGTCCCAGAGGGCTTGGAATAACTCGCCTTGCGGTGGGGGCATGGGAAATAAAAGTAATTCAAGTCATCGAAATGAAATCGGCAAAAATGCGCGTTAGATTCGCACTGGTCTTAAACGGGTATAAGTGAGCTTCGAAAAAATAAATATTGACGTGAGAGGGGGATGTGAGAGACAGGGGGTACCCCTGTGGTAGCCCGTCCCCCCAACTCGCTCTACACCCCCTATTTTCTTATATTTCTTTCTACCACACGCATCCTGACCACTTGTAGCGCAGAATGCGCTAGTAAGCAGCTTTATTCGTCGCTCGTAACTACACGTTATGCTAGAGCCCCTCCCTCCCCCATGCTCTCCCGGCCTCCCTGACCCAAGCACGCTCGACGATGAGGCTCTGGGCTGCCTGATCTTTGAGGAGACGAGGAAGAAGGTTGGGTTTGACCCTCACCCCTGGCAGGTATGAATCGCGGTTGCGGTCGTGTGGCGTCGCGATGCTCTGTGTTGGGCTGGGACGGGGTTTGGGAAAACCCTCTTGTTCGTCATGGCTTTGTTCGTGCAGCCAAAGATGGTAGTGTGGATGATTTCCCCGCTCAACTACATCGAAGAGGAGCAGGCGAGGACGTTTCGGAAGTGGGGGATTTCTGCCGTAGCGGTCAACTCGACTACCAAGTTTGATTCAGTCAAAGACGTGAGTAAACGTTGTAGACTCACAATCGACGGTGGCAGTAGCTAATATACCCTCCAGGACATCCTTGCAGGGCGGTACCAGGTTGTAATATTGTCGCCCGAGAACTTCTGCAGGTCGAACAAGCTACGCCTGATTGTTGTGTCCGACGAGCTACAATCCTGGTTTCATGCCACTGTGATCAACGAGGCACACTGCGTACACACCTGGGGCAAGCAGTTCCGCGTGGCCTACGACCGATGCGGCGACATGCATGGGTATATGCCCCCCGAAAGTCCCTTTCTGGCTGCGACAGCGACCTGCATGGAAGAGATTGAGAAGAAATTGAGGGCTCGGCTATTCATCCGCGAGCACCCACATGTTGAGAACCTCGGCAACTTCAGAGAAAATATTGAGTATGGGGTGTATGTGATGGTGGGGGGCTTGAAGTCCAGCTACAAAGAAATATGTAAGTTTATCCCCACTAGGGGAGTACTTCGACGCACAATTATCTTCGTCGACTCGATTAAGGACGCCTATCACATACTGGCCGTCCTACAGGATCACCTCGGTCTAGAGGATGGGGACATGGAATTGGTACAGCCATACCATGCTCTTTGAGCCGAACAGGGGAAGCTGGACGCAGCTCGCGAGTTTGCTGGAGAGGAGTGTTACTATCTCATAGCAACAGACGCGCTGACAATGGTGAGCAGTTGGTACAATTAACGGAAAAGATTGGACATACTCACCACGCTTTAGGGTGCCAATTTCTCTGATGTCGGGCAGATCCTTCTGTTTGGTGCGCCAGAGAATGCTACAGTCCTCGTCCAGCGCTGTGGGCGGGCGGGACGTGACCAATCGATAAGAGCACGCGCAGTAACGATGGTCACGCCGGATCAGCTAGCTAAAGTAAAGAAAATATGTGAAAAACTTACCTCGCAAGCTCCGGGTCTAGAGGAGGCAGCCGAAGCTGCAGTCAAAATGGAGGGTGAGGAACTTGACCATCAAGATCCTTTCGGCGATGCGATACCCGAGGAAATCGAAGTGCCGAGCGAGAGCGAGGAGGAAAGCGACGAGGAGGTTGCTGAACCCACTCAGAACCGAGCTCGAGAGCAATCTACAGCTGCGGGTTCTCGTTTGCAACCCTCCAAGGCTCGAAAAACAAAGCCGAAAGCGAAATTGGGGCGCTCAAAGGCCATGGATGTTGACGTTGCTCGCTTTATCGCCACGGACTCCTGCCGCACTCGAATCTTGGACGAAATCTTCTGAAACCAGATGCACAAGGCGTGCAAACTCGTTGGTGGCTGCGACAATTGTGTCAAAAAGCGAATCAAAATGGAGGACAACGAACCAGATATGCATATTGGAGAACGAGCCGCCAAACGCAAGGAACCCGAAGTTATCGACCTCCGTTTTCTCCTTGAGGACCCCGAAGAGTTGTCGCAGCTCCCACACAAGTTGGCATCCAAGAATCGTACTGGCGCCGAGCTCGAGAAAATCAAGAAAGTGTTGGTGGAGTGGCGAAAGGGGGTGTTTGAGCTGGAGCGGAAGCTGCAGGACCTAGAGCTTGAGGATATCATGACCGACAAAGCCTTGGCGGTAATTGCAAAAACTCGAGCGGTGGACACTGTTGACTCACTAGACAACCTGGATCCCCTCTGGCCATCTCGGGACCTCTGGGGGCAAGCAGTCATCAACGTTCTTCAAGCACAGCTTCAGGCGCCAACTAGCTCACACAACACAACATCAGTTCAGCGTCGGAAGACTACAAAGACACATACCGGAGGCCAGTCATCATCACGGGTTGAACGCGAAGCACAAGACACCCAGGAAGTAACACTCGTTGAGCAACTACCAGGACCGGCTGATGGAACTGAGCCGATGGAACTCGTATCCGTTGAGTCGGATCACGTGCAGCCCAACCAGGGGACAACTTTGGGGGCGGCAGAGGAGGATCACCAACAGGGGCTCAAAATTGAAGGACGGGGACAAGAAGAGGGGGGTAAGAAGACTTCAGAGCGTGGACGAGGGCAAGGGCAAGGGCAAGGGCAAGGGCAAGGGCCTGGGCAGGGGCGGGGGCGGGGGCGGGGTCGGGGGCGGGGTCGGGGGCGGGGGAGAGGACAAAGATCGGGGAAGAGCCAGGCTGCAAGCTCGAACATACCTGCGCATTTCTTAGGACAGTTCTCTGCAAATACAATACACAGTGCGGATAACCTCTCAACACCTGGAGCTGGGCCCTCACATGCCTCTGGGGATAAACAACCATCCTATTACCGCACTCACAAGATAGATACAATGGAAGCGCCCCTCAATCCTAGCCAACATACTTTCTCTGTTGCCAACTATCCTTCTAGCCATCAGGGTTCTGCACCCATGGATGATACCGAGTCCAAGTCTGTCGACGAAGGAGCGGGAGAGGGCAATGGGGGTGGAGATTGAGTAGCGCTAGAACGAGGTGATGGTTGAGAGTCGGAAGACGCGTTTGATGGTGGCGTTGGTGGCTGTGCCGGTTGATCGAGGTAGTGGTCCAGCTGTTGCTTTGTTCAGCGCCTTCGTAAATATAAATTCCTTTGTGTCGCATAGTTCTTTAGTCCGGGTCCGTTCTGCAGCGCTATGGATCCCAAATTTATAAAGTCCTTAACATGATCCTTTTTACCCACATATTTCCGACCATCGACAGGGACTAGTAAGTTTGAGCTCGCATGATCACTAACAAGTCGTTGGACGTCCTTCTCCCATGGCGGATCCTTGTGTATATGAGAGCGGCGGATCCCAGCAACCTGCATGGACCCAATGTGAGATGGGAATAGAACTAAGGGAGTTAATAAAGGATAATACCGAGTCCTCCACCTGTTCAACAACACTCATGAACGTTGTGATAATGGAAGAAGCCGTGCCTATCTCTTCCCAGGTTGATCCACCTTGGGGAGGGGGGCCATGACGCTGAGACCCCATAGATACATTAAGTAGATATATGGCGGTGATACCAAGAAAGAGCTTACTCAAATACCTGCATTATTGTGCTCCTGGCGCATATCAACTGGATAGAACGAATCCTCTCGCCCAGACATGTTCACAAGCCAACAATGGGAATGAATTGCTTCCCTGCATGGTTTTTAGTTGAAAAAGTATTATATATGCGAGTAAATATTTGGAGATCAATACTCACCTGATAGCTGGTGTTGTTTCATAGAGGAGCAGTTGTAAGGTTTCGTACATCTGTTTGGCGTAGTTCTTGTTGCCAGCCCCAGTAAAGTAAATCAAAAGCTCCGGGAGCATGTCTTCCATGTGTCCGACGTGGCCATGCTTGACAGCATGATGCAGGTCCCAATGAAGCATCAGATCTTGGGTTGTTACCAGCGTCCCAAGAAACACCTCGTCGCCATGTTGGTCAAGATTTTGGCGACACTTCGACACCGCTTGCGACGACACACGCTGCATCTGAAGTTGTTTGCCAAGCTCCAATACCTCCTGAGCGGTTCTGTCAGAATGGTTGACCCACGCGACAAGTTCTTCCACAGTGTTGGTACCAGTTGCCTGCATCCAGAATCCCCGAATGCGTGCCTCAAATTTGTGCATAAGAAACTCCACAACATTATGATAATCAGGCCGCTTCCTACGCATATTGTCAGAGAATCCAGCACGGCCTAGTTTCAAGACACTCCGGATGAATCCAACGCCAGCCGGAGATCCCCGCCCGCATTCAAAGATAGCATGAGCTAGACACATCAACGCATGAAACCAACCAAAGATAAATATAAAGGGGTCGAGACGGTCCCGGCCGTTACGCTCTATCTGACGGAACCACTGGAGAAACCGACAACGGTTGACCGACATATCATCACCACCCCAGGCAAGCATGCGCTCCAGCGTGAGGCACACAAGGTGATCTCCACGGTCTAGACCCAGCTGTCGAAGCGCGTCGTCAAGCACCTGGGCGTTTCCAGCATACGTTGTCTTGTCAATTGGCCTAGTCATCAACATGAACATCTTTGTGACATGCTCGGGGCCATGCGGAACAGTGTGCCAGGAGGCTGGCCGATGGAGAATGGGGTCAGCAAGAACACCAGTCTTTTTGACTCCAGGAATCTTGCGCAATATGTCAAACAAATGGAAGACCCTCTGCGCCAACAGCCGAGAGCGTCGGCCAGAGTCCCTTAGGTCAGTCCAGCTAAGTGCAGGACTATTTCCAAGTGCACGGGAGTTCTCCAGGCGCTGGCGGAGAGCGCGGACAGTCTCGAGATCCTCAAACGCTGGGCAAGCAGACTTGGGCAAGGCAAAAATAGTTACCGCAGTTCCATTGTCGGTGACAGTTTGGTGATTGCCTGGCTGAGAGCGGACCAGAAACTTGAGGAGTATGTTGTTGTGGCACCCCATGATGGGTTGGGATCTTGCTACCTCGATGATCTTCTTACGCACCTTCTTGGCAAGCTTCCGCATGTTCTTCGTCACCCAGGCATAGCTCATGCATAGGTTACATCGATGCAGGAGTTCAACAACTGCCTTTGGGACGTACTCGACACGGAAGTAGATTGAGAGCAGCTTCTGGAAGTTGCGGTTGCTGTGTTGAGACGTCCCAGAGGACACCCCGGCGATCTGCATAACAGCAAACTATACATTAATTAGTAGGTGGAACTCTTTTGAGGCTTTACCGACTCACAAAGGTCAAATCCCCTTCTTTAGACACCCATTTCCCGCGTCTATAGACCGAGCTTGACAGCGCGTGTAGTAGCTTGAATAGTGTCGGACAGGAGGACTTAACCTCAGACTCCAGCCGCTCGTAAGTCATCGCCTTGAGCTGATCCGTGTCAGCAAAGTCTTCAATGCCCACGGCGGGGAGCTTGGAGTAGCTTTGTAGCTCTTTTCGGAACGTAGACCCAAGTATACATAGCGCAAAGCGATCCAAAGTCGCCCTAGCGCCAGCAGTCTTTCTCCCTCCAGATGGAGGGCGAGGAGGCTTCCAGATGTTGTGCAAGAGAGGTGAGAGATATTGCCCTCGGATAAAGCTTCTCCGAGCGGCAAATGAGACTTTACAGTCTCGAGAAGCCAAGTTTCCATAGTTAACAGCCCAGACAAGCTCACCGAAGTCGACTCCCAGGGCTGTGGCAAATTCTAGTACCCGCACGCATTTGCCGTGTAGTTCGGGATCGTTTACGAGGGGGATCTGGTCTGGTTCGCATCAGCAAAAGACCCAATAGGTATATACCAGTACATACCAGGTATATACCTCTATACCAGTTTATCCCTTCCCCCCTTGTATATAGCGCTGTATATCTAGTATATACCATGTAGCTATCTATATACCACATAGATACCAGCTATGTATCTTCCCTCTTTAGGTATGTACTTCCTATATAGCACGTAGATAGCACCTATATAGCGCTCAAAACCTGGCATATTTGGTATATACCTGGTACATACCTGGTACATGTCATGTATACATTTCCGGAAAGGTGCGTACCCGGTTTATAGCAGGTACGTATCTGCCCGGGATGGTTTGTACTAGGTATAAACTGGTATGTATATGCTGAGGTGGTATGTGCATGCTATACATTTTGGTTATATGCTGCTCAAAACAGTGCCAGGCTGCATCTGTGCCATTCAGCCGGGCTTAGAATCACGCAAAATTAGCGCATATATGCGCATAATCAATTGGACGCGGCACGTGAAACAGTTATATTATGGCGCAACAGCCAACGCTAGACGTATATACATGTATACTACGGTTTCACACGACACGCTGTGGCCGCAGCGGGCGGATACGCCGCGTCTCCGTGGCGCGGCTACGTGAGTTCCAGGTAATGGGCGTTTGTATTGGCCATAGGGAAGGTAACGGCTATGAGCAGCGTGCCACAAGTGGTGTAGGCTCCCGCAGGCGGCAGGGACTTGCCGCGGCTAATTGACGTCGAGATCAAGATAGGTTGGAGGTCGCAGGCCGTGGGTGGGGCGGGCGTGCAACGTGTTAGCGTTCAATCCTAAGTAATCCGTACGGCTTACTCACCACTCCAGCGCGCAAGTTCAGTTTCTCCGTTCCGCCATGTTGCCAATACTGTGGCGCTCAACCATGACCGAGCACTCGTCTGGGCCACACGTGAGTTGTTGGCGGGTGCAGAGCCGAACAAGTGTCGGGGTTGGGGCTTAGCGGTTGATGGATGCACGACGGGCAAGCAGCGCGGGTACAAGAGGCGGCTGCAACTATGAGCAGGAAAGGAAACGTGGAGACGCGCGACAGTTGAAAAGGGTCAGTTAGTCTTGATGGCAAACGATGGGCGAGTGGACTACTCACCGTCTACTGTCGCTATGTGACTGAAAAACCGCGTGGGGGGCGGTCACAGCGGGTAGTGACAACGGAAAGGGTGGTTAACACATGGTGGTACGGCCGTGGCGCGTCGGCGTACCGAACAAAAGTTAAGCGGGGTTAGCGTTAGAACTGAAGGGAGACGAGCGAGAAGGGGACAAGAAGAAATGCAAGCGTAAGTGCAGCGTCAACCTCGCACCTGCGCACGTACTCACGTGTCCACAGCAAGTTGCTGAACGGATCGATTAAGCAAAACCGGGTCGTCCTATTCAACTGTCAAGCCTACGCCCGGCAACGGCCGAATATTGACACCACTTCCCGCTTCGCGATCGCGCTCTCGAGCGCAGTGAAGTCCTGATCATCCGGCGTTGTAAGCTGGCGTCGTCGTCCGACGTTATCAAACGCATTGCTTACGTTCCTCGTTAACCGCGCGACAAGCTCGCGTTTAAGCCTCAAAGCGAGTCGACAGCCGTGTCCGTTGGTCCTGACAGCTAGCTCAAGCTCGACCCTTGCACATCGACCATGCACAGACCTGGATCAGTGAAAGCATTGCTGCGCACGAATCAGTGCGCCACCAGAATCGTAAAGTCGCACGTGTCTGCGACTGCCGCGGTGGTGATGATCGTGTCGAGGTTGCGAGGTAAGTTAAATAAGTAAAAAAAGCGAGTGGTCGTGGATACGGACGGGTGGTGGAGTTGACGAGTGCAGACGAAGCCCGTAGTAGCACGTGATGTGCCACTCAGGTCCCATCGCAACCGTCGCCATGCGTTTTTCTCTTCACCGTGACCTCGACCTTCTCTCAAGCCACTCGTGCCGCCTCCACAAACGACACCCCTCACTTGCCTGCTCTCCACCAACCACCACAACACGACCTCCACGGCACGTTAAGCGAATCTTGCCGCCACTACTGCCACCCCTCCACGGACTACTCGGCCATGCAAACAAGAACGAAGGTGAGGGCCCATGTTTCCCACGACCGCTGCTGGTTACCTTCAAGCTTCGGTTATTTGTCCCCTTCTATCATCGAGCCGTTGTGCCTCGAGCGACTCACATTTGCTGAGGCTGTTTGCTCGCCAGCACGGGGCCCCCGCGTGGCGTAACAAACAGGTAAGATACCCACCGCTTGACGTATATCACCTACATACTAATTTAAAAAAAGCTGCAGCGGCACAGTTAGACCCCTCTTTGAGAGGTGAGTAACATGCTCGCACGATTTCCGTAGATCCCCTTTCCTCATCGTGTCACGACCGGCTATTCCAGCGCGTGCACACGCCGGTCACCCGTTGGACTCGTGGCCTCCACCTCGGCCCCCAGTTTGTCCCCGGGTCGCCTAACGTTAGCCCGTGGTTGCAGCCGCCATCGGCTGATACGCCGGAGCCCCCACTCCTTCAATGTATCGACTGCCTTGCAACTCGCGACAACTAAAACCGCAGCCCAGATTGGTCAGTGATATGCTTGTTGCATGAGACAGCAGACTGACATGCTCTGTGATTACTAGTCACCACACGTTGCCATATGCCGCCACGCACCCTGCAATGCTCGCATTTTACCACCACCCCTTTTAATACCAGGCGCTTGCCTCGAGCCCGCCGTATCCACCCGTCGCGGCCTCAACGTCTAGTATATAGGCATAGTATACATGTATACACGTCTAGCGTTGGCTGTTGCGCCATAATATAACTGTTTCACGTGCCGCGTCCAATTGATTATGCGCATATATGCGCTAATTTTGCGTGATTCTAAGCCCGGCTGAATGGCACAGATGCAGCCTGGCACTGTTTTGAGCAGCATATAACCAAAATGTATAGCATGCACATACCACCTCAGCATATACATACCAGTTTATACCTAGTACAAACCATCCCGGGCAGATACGTACCTGCTATAAACCGGGTACGCACCTTTCCGGAAATGTATACATGACATGTACCAGGTATGTACCAGGTATATACCAAATATGCCAGGTTTTGAGCGCTATATAGGTGCTATCTACGTGCTATATAGGAAGTACATACCTAAAGAGGGAAGATACATAGCTGGTATCTATGTGGTATATAGATAGCTACATGGTATATACTAGATATACAGCGCTATATACAAGGGGGGAAGGGATAAACTGGTATAGAGGTATATACCTGGTATGTACTGGTATATACCTGGTATGTACTGGTATATACCTATTGGGTCTTTTGCTGATGGCCACTCAAACCAAGAGTGGTCGGAAAAGTCGAAATCGGCAGCGTTTGGGTGCGCAGGCGGCGTAGGATGAGCTCCAGCGGATCCTGCGTGTCCAGCAGACGGCGCGGGTGGCATTTCGAGCGCCGGTAGAGGTTGTTCCGCTGTGCAAGGAGGTGGCGCGCTTGTGGCAAGCGGTAAGCGCCGGCTGTGGCGATGCTCGGCTAGCTCCTGCCAAGCAATTTGCAACACTCGGCTGCCTCTTTGACTGTCCCCCGCGATTAAACTCGACATTTTTCTTTTTTTTCACCGAAAAGGCGCAGGCACGTATCCTGTGCTCAAACATTTTTATCTGGCATTCGCTTCCCGACTCGTAATCTACATTGGACAAAGTCCGGGCGCAAAGGTAGGCCCCCACCCACTAGGCCAGTTACCCCAAGCCCTCTGGGACGAGTTGTCCCGGCGATCGCTTGCCATCATAGGGACAAACAAAACTCGTCCTAAAGAGGGTTTGGGTCCAGGCAAGTAGAGAGTGGAACCAATATACACTCTCTGGGCGTAGCAAGTTCAATCGGACAACTCGTTCATCAACGTATCACCGCCAAGCCCCATCAGGAGCAAGCCGTGTCCTCAAAAACCGCTATATAGCGGTCAAAGAGAAAAAGTTCTTGCGAACTCTTTCACAGAGATTTAGAGTAATGGCTCTTTAAGCCAGGAACCAAGAAGCTTAGAGTCTTAAAGAGCCAGAGAGTCTTGCTCGGTCTCTTGAATTGCCTGCAAAGCGCCAAAGAGTCAGGTTCAGGTATATCTCATGTCATCTCTGAAGGCTTACTGCTCCCGCTGTAAGTGTGACCTAACACGATCTCAAGACCTCTCCCGGGGGTATTTTGTAGCATTTAGGGGGTTCTATGCCAAGGGAGAAATTTTTGGCAGGTTGGTTAAAGAGATATGCTTATATTGCGTCGACTCACGGTGTGGCTGTGCTATGCGTATCGCATCATTACTTGAAGAGTCACAAAGAGCCAAAGAACAATCGTGACTCTAAATCTGAGTCTGAAAGAGTACCAAAGAGCAAAAAAGAGTAGAAAAGTTCTTGGGGCTCAATTTTGAGCCCCAGGTTTTCTCAGATGCCTCCACACGCCGCGAAGTGCAAACAAAGAATATGCTCTAGCCTGTTGGTACGCTAGCCAATTCAAACATGCCGGAATACCTAGACAATAGCGCTACGGATTAGAAAGGATTGGGGGCGTAGTGGCCGCTGATACTGGAGCAAGTTAAGCTCTAGAGGAAGATTAGAGCTGACTCGTGCAAACGTATGCTTGCGTACGAGTTCGATAACTTTCATTCTAACATTTTTTCCTTAAAAAGTAGGATTCAGCACATGACCGAGCGCACAAAGTTCATAGCACCCGCATTGACCTAGCACCCCAAACTGAACAAAGGACCTGCGAAAACTAGGGCATAGCATTCGCTCGGCGGTTTGTTGGAGAAGTTATCGTTGAGTGGAAAGGTGGCAGGGTGAGCTGGTCCTTATTAATCTACAGTGTAAGGTTGTTGGCTAATTTTCACGTTGAGATCAAGTGGCCGCTAATTTAAGACAAATGCGCCAGTTGGAAAAAGGCGTAGGAGAGAGCGAGTGTGCAAGCGAGGGAGATGACGACCCAGAACCTGGCGCCCGACACTGAATTGATGTTACAGATAAGCTCTTGCCAGCTGTGAGTTTACTCGTCTCGTAATTTTCTTCACTAAATTCTGTAACGATAGGACCATTATGACTTTTCGATCAGTCAAACCACATGGTTAGCCTTGGCTCTGCGTGGCTTCCGAAGTCTGGGTGTATCTAGCACCGTGTCTCTCTTGAATTCATTCTTCATTCCTACACACTGGCGACCTCAATCTCCCGTCTATGCTGGCTTGGACTATGCGGACTGGTTGCCCTAAACCAACTCGATTCGAGCTCACTCAGTCGATTGATCAAATAACTGATCCTCGTGCAGATAACAAACCACCAACTCAGTGCTATAACGAGCGAATTGACATTCCTGGACAATTTTTTCAAATGAACAAAACAGAAACAGGAATACCGCATTTTAGGTGCACCCTTTGCTTCAACGCTGATTTAGCTTAGCTGTTTATACTTGATTGGACATCAAATTATCATTTTACCAGAGAACGATCCCCATTCGACAAATGGCGTTGGCCTACAAACCAAGCATTCTCGACTACGGAGTCACCTGGAACCTCTGCGGAACACAGCCCAGCCAACTCTACCTTAATTCAGCCTAGCCGTACGTTTTCCTCGGTGTATGCCAGCTACTAGCGCCAATGAAACGAGGGGTATTGCGCCTACCGAATTAAGCCGCCGGAAAACTTATTTATGTTGATCTCAGAACACCAAACGCGCTAGCATAATTGAAAATGTCAACCAAGACAGGTCACCCGAGACTGGATCATCGCTCTGCACACTTCAACCCTAAACCCCCGCACAGGATAATTCGAAGATACTCTGTCTACCTCTATAGATCTGGGTTTAATCCTTGGGCTCAAGCTCCAGCCTCATTTCTGCCAGGGGTCGAAGGCTCGATTTTGAAAATCCATTTACCACATGGCTGGAGTATCCAAAATTCACCCCGATCTACTGAGGAACGGCGTGAACCGATCACGACCTTAACGACTACCGGGTTCTGCGGCTTACGAATAGGGATTGGAGTACAGAGCAGGGGCTCCGTGCTATTACACTATTCCTGCCCACATGGCCACCAAGCTGGCGCCACATAGGCTAGACAAACCGGATTGCTGGTACCATGCCTAATTCCGGAGATCCACGATGTATCTCACACTCTGGTGTGTCTACCCACGTGTTCGTACCACCACTATGGTAACTGTGAGGGGCTAGGCGGCGGGAGCCGGTGACGAAATCACTCTACTAAAGCTCCAGTGCCGTGAACGAGGATCAGCCACAGTTGCAGTCAACTGAAACATCAACATGGGCGGGTGTTTCCACCCCAGCTAGCCAGCTCAAGAGATTTGCGGTTATCCAGTGCGTGAGCTCGAGTTACTTCGACAAGCTACACTAATATCTACAAAACCAGTGTCTCTTTCACTACCGTATATGAATGCCCGTAGGGGCACTCGTATCTAGTCACATTCGTATTTGTCATTCGCAAGACGAAAATGGCTGCCCTTTTGACGACCTCGACGCCTGCATACTGCACGCCTGGGGTAGGCGAGCGGGAATCTGAGCTCAACGCTACTTTATCCTCCCGCGCGCGCCATCTTTCAAGCAAGACAATGACGGCGAACACGGCCACACCACCATCGAGCTCCCTACAAATAGACTATATGCGCTTTCTCTCGGGGCTACAAATTTGGACACCGAAACCCGAGCCGAGACAGCACAACCCTGCAACAGATGGAAGCCTTTCGCTCCCGAAAATCCCATGATATACTTCCCCTAAACGCCGCCATGAACGTACAAAAGTGGCAAAGATGGGAGCCCCGTGTCGGTCACGGCCACGCCCCGACACGCTACGAATCCAGCTCCCTCTCCCCAACAGTCCATCTATAGCTTTGGTGAGCTTACGATACTCCAGGAAGTTCTATCACCCCTATCCTGACGCCACCGACGTTCTTCGTATAGAAATTATGTAAAGATTTCTTGATTCCGACTCGTCGCGACTTGGCCCGAAGTCTCCATCTTGGGAGTTAGGATGAAGAAAAATATTTGCGACTCAAGGCAGAACAACGAGCCGATCATTCTGCTGACATGCGTCCCCAGAAGTCTATTTCGCTACACTATAGTATAGATAACAGCGCGAACTCGCCTGGGACTTGACTCCTTGCTCATTTAAATAACCAAATATCCTGACACCCAGGGCATCGTTCAGCTCTGAACTCTCGAGAGGCTCTAAACTTACATATTTCGTTCCATTCCTTGGAAAAGAGGATGGATATTCCAATTATCAACCCGGAAGGCGCACCTTTTGAATTTCGCGAACCTCAGGGTGCTCTGGGCTATACATTCCAAATCAAGAGCTGGGTCCACCGCAGAAACATCCATCTCGAGTTCCACTATCTCCAGACTAGTCGACGATGGATAGCATGTCCATTCTGTAAGTAGAACATCATAATTCACGTCTACAAAAACAAATTGAAGACTTACTAAATGTATTTCCCCCTAAGATCAGCGGCAGATGCTTTCTATGGGCTACTGGGGATACGCAAACACTAAACGTGGAGCATGTGATGCCAGCTGTCAGAAAATGGTCATATCAGGTTGATGCGTGAGTGAGGATATACAAGTGTAAGGTACTCGACTGACCTATTGTAGTTGTAACCTAGTTTTCTGTACAAAATGGATTATGGAACGAGTCGTGCGCGTTGAGCCATATCTGTGATTAATTCTTAAAAGTAATAGCTACCAATGTAGCCGTATCGAATCTAACGCACACGCGCCAGATGGTACTGGAGGCCTTTCAAGAGCTTTTCGGCAAACAATCAAAATATAATGAACAGCAGCGAGGAGTGTGGGTAAAGCTTTGCCAAAACTAGATACTACGTAGGGCGAGATTTTAACCTCGGCAGTACCACTCTGCGCGCCAGAGTACGAATCTTAAAGTGGCATACATTCTGGGATACTTGCGAGTCACCTTTGAGGTAGTCGTTGGCTGAAGCCTTGTGATTGGCAATGTTACAAAATAAACCTATCATACGACTCACGTGATGATGTGACGCTGCGTCACCATCACAAACCACACTCTTCTGAGGCTCAATTTCGGTCTCCAAGTTAAAAATGTTAATCGACTTTTTCGTGTTTGATCTCAGTACGATTCTGGATACCTTTGCAGCGATAGGATTAGGCGCTCATGAGGTACTTCCAACCATCGACTGGCGTGGCGATCCCAGTTTAAATAGAGTGTGGCTTGCCCCAAATCTTGGGGATAGTGTGCCAACGTGGGTCCGGTTCGACAGAAAACACCCTCCGGTTATTTTTTTTTCATCTTTTTAAGCCTATCGTTGTTGCAATAATCTCTTATCGTAGTTTGTCCACGAGCCAGCGTTGCGCCACGTTGTGTACAGCAGAGGCATCAGACGCGAATCTTCAAGTCGGTGCACAGCAGGTACGATGTTTTACTAGAAAAAAAAATTGCACGCAGCTCTGGGAACGATACTTCCTAAGAACCCTTCGCCCAGCTAACGTACTACAGCGGTACAATCGGTGCTTATTGGTGCAAGTTACGCCTCCTTGAGCTTAACCACTGTTTCAAACTTGTTGATAGGTGGTAAGCCTAGCCAGAGCGCCTTGGGAACGGAGCTTTCATTTTTAGTCTCCGTGCGTCATTTACTTTGCGGACTCTTGCCTTGTCTTTACGCTGATATTGTATACATATTAGGCTGCTATAGTATGTGCTACAAAAGATCAGTAATAATATCATCGATCCACGCGCCCGCAGTCACCCGCACTTTAGCAGAACTTGGGGGTCCCTCAGAGCGACAGCAGATATAGGGAACATGCGCTACAGCCCGCGAAGACGCACATCGCGTTATTCGACAATGGCTACCATCGCGTCCCGGGTCGGGCAAACTCTCCTCGGGGGTTTCTCTACCTGCTCGCCCATCGTTCCAACTGCTCGACTAATGTCACCCAACATAGGTATCCGCTTCACAAGTCTTGCTCGCATGTCGGCGCCCTGGTTTCCACCCATCACTCTGCACTGGGCTCGCAAACCCTCTGGACCCTGACGATAACTGCTGTTAGGTGGTGCGGCCGTGAGCGGCCATTGGGTTGGTAGGGTGCTTTTTCCAAGCTCAATCACTAGGCTAATTATCTTCACCAGACTTTCCTGGTCTTCCTTTATTTGGCAGACATGACTTCACACATACGTGATATCTATCAATTGACGGTCCCAGCAACGACTTTCGCTCGTGCCAAAACATCCACGTTTGACCCTCAGCTCATGAGCTCTGAGTCGCCTAGCATTACCCAAGGCTCACCTCAGTCTGATTTTTCGAGTAATGGGCTGGGGTTGTGGTATCGGGAGTGCTCGCATCTAGCAGATCGATTTGGGAAGGCAAAGGCCGAAGGTCCGTCCTAGTTCTAACGCTTTCTCATATATATTTTTGGGTACTAAATATTGGTACACTAGGGCAGTGAGTTTGAAATGAGCGACGAACGCAATCTCTCGATCAACATTTTCAAGTTGTACATCATTGTATTTACCGCCGACCGCTTAAACTTTCGTAGCCTGATGTGGAGGTTTACCGGACCTGCTACAATTTCCGATGATCGACTTCATTCTTCCGACCAACCTATCTAAGGAAGGTCGCAATCCAAGGGAAGGAGCCGTGGGTTGATTGCGAGCCGTTCGGTTGCTGCTCCGTATCGATTCCACTTGGTTCAGCCATCGTATCGTCTTGCTGAGTGAGAGGTCGCCGTGTTGTGATATGAATTTCCAAAGTTACATACTTGCTAAAGCGACAGGATTTGGGATGTAGCGGATGTTCGTGAATCTGTAGAAGCATTTTAGGGCGCATACACCCTGCAATAGTTCCAACTACGGTCACAATTTGTTGGCGACGTTCGGACTTTTAATTTGGAGCGCTAAGTTTTAGCAGAGTCTTCTCCGGATGGTTTTAATTATATCACGAAGACAAGAACATTGTTTAGCAAGGCCCGCTCTAGGATCAGATGGCAATGCTGTGAAGTGGCGGGGTCATTGCACATGCGAAACTCGAACCCTAAGTTATGACTCATATCAAGGGAGCGAAGGTTGGGGGTGTCGTTTGTCGTTCGATTAAAGTTTATCTTGTTTGTTCTCCGGACTTGACTAGGCTCGTGACCATCCCTTCTGGCACGTGCTGCTCCAAGACAACGGCACAGAAGCCAAAGTCAGGGAAAGAAGCAAGAGAGGGAGCAGCACTGCCAGAAGGGCTGGTACAGAACTCCTAGTGAGTTCGCCCGAGGTCGTTCGGGCGAGAGGGCTGGCGGGACTTAGCGAAATCTGGCTGGGTCCCGCCAGCATTCAGACCGTAGCTCCTCCGTCCGGCATACCTGGGTGTAAATGCATTAATAAAAGCTGTTCGCTTATGCTCAGAGCACCTTCACACTCGTTTTCAAGGTTGTTCGTGAGCGAACATTGAAATATGTGTTGTGTAAATCGCGAAAGCAAAGTGAATCGAGCCTCTGAGACACTCAAAAAACGAGTGACGAGACTCGCACAGCTTCTAATACTGCTCTACAATCAAACAAGCCGCTAGATACCTGTCTCACCCCTCGTATTCCATCAACTGGCTTGACTAGCCGTCTGTTTGTCCCTGTATAGACAAGCTTAGTTACAGCGCTTAACTGGCGATTTGCCACCAACCTCAACCTCGAACCACGCTCAGTGCACAACCAGCCCTATTGTTCGCCCTCTGCAACATCAAATTCGCCGTCCGTCGACTTCCGCTCCATCTCATCGCCCCCGTCTTCTTCTTCCGCCGTCTTCAACGCCTCGACTAGCTCGTCCTCGTCTTCCTCGCTCAACGCCATCTCGTCATCGGTCTCGGTTTCGGTTTCGCTAACCTCATCATCCTCAATCGTAGGAGCTCGATCATTGGATTGCTTGACGTCGTTTGGCGCGCCCTGTACGTCGCCTTCGACCGTAGAACTCGGTACCGCTTCCTGCGGATGGCGGGGAAGCGTCGTATGTGAGACCATTTGCGAGACGCGCGGTTGTGGTAGTAAGTCTTGCGACGCCTTAAATATCTTTCTGTACTCCTCTAACCTACTCGGACATCCGTCCAGCAGTTCTGTTAATTCTAGGGTCTCGATGTCGGGGAATCGGCTCGTCTTTGCCGTTGAAGGTACGTCCAAGCTGGAGCTTGCATACGCCATGCCGTTTTAAACTAACCATGATCTTGTGTATATCCGTTGAAGTATCTAGCGAGGTGTGTTTAATGCCCAAGTATCTGCCGTGATTGCTGTTTAGGTCTCGCGCCAGGGCTCTCAAAGACTCGACGCATAGTGATGTGACCGAGAGCCACGACTATAGTGTCTTGCTCCTTTAGGCACTATATATTGTCTGCCTAGGTAATTATTTCGTACTCGCTTGTCTTAGCTAGTATAATGACTACCTTGATCTATAGGTTACCGTGCTCTTGCACGAGATCAAGCGAGACGAACGAGTCGGGGCGGCCCGTGGGGTTCAAGAGCCAGCTCTGGAGCGCCAGATCGCTACTAGGCAAGGTGAGCTGCTCGTAATTTTTTGGCAGTTTAATGCACTAACCGTGAAGCTGCCGGTCAATCCGTTGTGACATGAACTACGAGGGAAAACATTTTGCTAGCGTACTTGATGCAACCAGTGCCCCTAAACGACAGCGCATATATTTTGCACACGTTCAGTATTCGCCCAGAATCGCCCCGTTTGATACTCATGGTGAGTTTCCTTAGGTTCAACCCCCCTCGCATGAGTAAAATTGCGTTCTCGTAGACCATATCTCCGGCCTTGTCTTCCGGCTTGGCCAGTACGCGCTCGTTGCGCAGTTTCTCGAACACCTCGGTCGCATCAGCAAAAAGTCATGCCCACGCTTGATCTGGGCCAGCAGACGCAGCAGTAATGGTGAGTTCATTCACAGACAATGCACCAGTTACCTCATCCCTCCACCACTTTCCACCATCCCAGTCCAAACTTCGCCCGGCTCCAATCGACGGCTCAACATCAACCGCTCTACGGCCATGCACCCCCTCCAGCGCCTCATCACTTCCCCAAGCGCCTGGGTATCAGCCCTAGCCGTACGGTGGCGGATACCTCCACGGGTGCGCTTATCCCGTCGTTCCAGGCTGTTACCCCCCGCCTCCGCCGCGCTGTATGTGTTCGAAGCTGCACCGTTGTATATTGCATTCATGTACCCGCCGGCTTTTTTTTCTTAATGAATGCTATCTTATTTGTTGATTACCGTGCCTCACTGTGCTTTCGCCCTTTGAGTCATTTGGAAGCCCGTTGAGCGACTACATGCTAGAGAATGCGCAGCTCGCTGCAAGTGCAGGTCTCGCTTACCTAAGCTCATCTTGTCCATAAACACTTCCCAATTGTCCCGAGACAAATCGTGAGCAGCTTTTCTCAGCCCACACAGAGCCCAGTACTCCCAAACTGGATGAACGCGCTCGAAATATTTATTGAATTCCATCTGCAGTATTTTTGAACGCCCCGCACCCCCAGAATGGCCAGAATGGACGATCGCAAGTGTTTTTTCTCGACTATATATTCGGAATCTACGCACTTCGTTTGCGGTGATGGTATCGACGACATTTTATCTGTTCAAAACGGCCTGGGGAGCTCTATTACAAAAGCGATTACTCCCAAGAGTAATCAGAACTAATCGAAATCACGCCGCGAACGGATTACTAGTTCTGTACTAGCCGTCTCGCAAGCTCGACCTTGCCATGTGCGTTGTTCCTGGATCCCTGCTTCTTTCCCTGACCCACGCTCAACGTCACATGACCTTACCGTTGTGCTGGAAGCACGATGGCAAGGTTGAGCTTGCGACAGCGGCTGGTCACGAGCCTAGGACTTGACTATGTTTGCACATAAGCTTTACCGCTTCGCCCTTAGCATACGCCAAAATTGGGGGGGGGGGGGGACTCGTAACATATCTGGATCATTCTGCGCCACTTGGCAAGATAATCGCCCAGTGGGCGTGACGCTAATCTAGTATCAAGTTGGGACATCTCAAACATGAGTTTGGGCTTCTACATGCTGCTGAACGTGGCCAACTCGCATCTACAACCTAACAGGTGGGTTTTATGTAAATGATTGCGTATTGGTAAGCATAGCCGCCCGACATTTCCGCAACAGATAGTAAGAAAACCACGTTCCTTGGAGTACACGCGCTCTTCAGTCTCCTCAAAGTGGATATCCTAGGTCCCGGATCCTTGGGGATGGAGTGAGTCTGTGCGATGGGTAGGCGTTGTTGCCTTTTCATCGTTTGCAGGCGGCCAAATAGATCCAACCAGGCAATGGCGACAGGCATGAGTGGTTAGCGCCGCTCTAGGCATGGGAGTTTCAGCGTGGGCACTAAGCCTAAAGCTAATATGTTTTTAAATGATAGAGGTTGCGCGATATATGGAGTGCCGTTAGCGCGTTTCATGGGGATCAAGGATTAGGAAGTGAATTTAGGAATGGAGGAGTGTCAGCTCGTAGGTTATTGAGCGGCGAGTCTTGACCCAGGATATCCTCATTCAAAAAGCGATCAAAATACTATAAAACTGGCTGGTCGCTGGCTCAATCCTACTCATCCATTCATCACAGTATATTTCTTCCCCTTCGTGCTATGAACAGTCCGCCTGGAGGAGCCATTCCGTTTGAATCTCGAGTGGGAACCTGGGCTTTCCGCCCTCCGTCTGTAGCCATGGCATACGCCGGACAAGTGGTACGATGGGCTCAGATGTCCCAGCTTTGTTTGCATTTTGAGTTCGCCAAGATCGGACAAGAACATTTGCCATGCTGGATTGCTAGGCCTATTCTCTGTGGAACCAGAAAATGCCGAAATTTGGCAGAAATTTGTACAGATTTCCGCTTTCAGCCATATTCTTGCCGAATCGATGCCATTCGGCTAAAGCTGAATTTCGGCGTGCATTTGAACGAAGTTCGGGCAGACGCTGAGTTTTAGCATACAAACTTAATTTCCGTATGACTTTGAGGGAAAAACAGCAGAGCAACTTCAGGACAGATTCGCTCATAATTCAGCTGAAAAATAGCAATAGTGCTGAATATCGGCTATACCCAAAATTCAGTCAAATTTAAGCCGGTATTGGGTCATGTGAAGCTGCAAAGCTTGGCGCGAAATTCGGGGCAATAACACGAAGAAGGGGTTATGCACTTCTTGGTAGTGACCCGAGATTCACCTAGTTCTAATTGGCGTAGGTTCTTAAGAGTGCACAATGCGGCGTAGGAGTGATAGCAAACAATATGAATTGTTACTCAGGGTATACAACAAGCGGCTACTATCAAAGGAGTACAGACGGGGCAAGAGCAGTGAGAACATGCATTTATGTCGGTTACAGCACTACAATGCGGGCGTAAACGGTGTTGTTGGCGAGCTGTAGCTAACGGGCTTGTAAGTGTCGTGCGGCCATCCAGCTGTGCAGCAAGCATAGTGTGGACTCGGCAGACGCAGACTAACAGCAACGTACCTGAGTATGTCAGCACCTACCGCGGCATCGAGAGGGCTAGTCCTTACAGGCGCCGTCTGCAGGAGGAACTGCAGCGAGTACGGGCACCCTGAATCAGCGTGCGGTCGAGGTTAAGTAAACGAAGCGGGCGGCTCACGGGGCATGCGCAATTAGTGCCGATAACCGCGTTGGGGGTGAATGGTCAGCGGACACTCGCCGTAGTGTTTGTTTGGCAGGGATTCATACGAGTGAGTGACAAAGTGAACTCAGCTAATCGTGTCGCAAACATTACCGAGATGCTGAACCACGGCAGAGGCAACTTAGGGCGGGCGAGTGGAGAAGGTAGGGCAAAGAAGTAAGAGCAAAGGGGGCAGGGCAGGAGAAGGATGGAGATGGGGGAAGGGAAACCCATGGTGGCGAGGAGTGCCGGTATATCCAGTGACGTCGACATACGTCACCGACCAGGCGCCGATCAGGGACCGGAATCGCGACCATGAACTGAGCTTTGTGCGAGCCACAGACAACGAAACGACTTGTGAGTGCCACCATTCGACGCGCAACATCAACGCGCGTCGGACGATACCCTTGTTGAGCTCAGTTGCCCAGCGTTTTGGCTGCAAAGTCAAAGCGCCAGGCGCTTTGTTCGGATGCAAAGATCAACCACCGAGAGTGGAGCACCTGCTCTTAGCCACGACCGACTTCTGCCCTCGTCTCACTGTCCTACGGTGTACTCTCACTCGCGTCTATAACCACTCGCCGCCCCGCCACCAATGATAATGCAACCCATTACCCATGAGATATGACTAACTGAACGTGTATCCAGCCCACTTTGACGTTGCCGAGTGAGTACTCAATCCAAAGCCCACGTACTGCCCCAGCTTACAATATATACATGCCCGCCCTTGTAGCTCCCGCGGAGTAGCTGATCCCTGTGTAAATCGCTCAAACGTAAGCGCTTTTTTGTACCTTTACTTACATCTGGCTGACCATTTGCCCGCCCACACCGCACCGCTATAACCGGGCTCCTCGCTGTGAGCCCTTGATAATACATACCTCGCTCTCGTCTCGCCGTACTTAGTACCAACGTTACTTGCATCTCCTGCAATGTATCTCGTGTATTGTAACGTTTAGTGTAAAATATACAGTTGAATGTTCTTGCTCGGATATCACTTATACGTTGAGGCTATTTCGTTCCAAAGTTCCTTCAAAAAAATGGCTGAATTTTGGTCGCCATAATACCAAATTTCCGTAGCGTTCTGCTAAGTGGTTTTCGGACAGAATTTTACCTTTTTTCAGCTACAAACGATTGTGCTAACTTTCAGTCGCAACTATGCCGAGCGCCAGCTGCTAGTTTTCAGCGCGTTTCTTGACTAAAATACGCGCAGAATACTAATCGTATGTTATACGGAAGTTTTGACTGAAATTGAATGTTTTTTCGCCCTGGGCTGAAAAAATTGCAATGCCGAAACGGGCCATTCTGCTGCCAAATTTTGGCCGTCGATTTCAGTCACATCCGTGCTTGAATCTAGCATTCGATCCCATTTTTTGCGCTAACACAGGCTAAAAATTTATGCCGGAATTCGGCACTTTCCCCTTCCACAGAGATTAGTGTGTAGCTTCGATTATGATGTTGAGACCGCGTCCTGACTTCATGACCGTATCTAGTCAGCGGAGAGGCGCTCGGTTCACAGTATTTGGGATATGGGGTAAATAAACGCCTGGCCAAAGAGGCCGCTTGTTGCAAGATGGCGTCTTCGGGCTATTGTGTAAGCGGAACTGAGTTCAAACCACCCTCAAGAGTTATAATACTCATATTCTATTCATTTGGATCAGTGAGCATAGGGCTAGTGGTAGAGGTGATACAGCGGAGATGCTTGAAATGGCTGGATGTGTCGCACGGAGTCTGTCTTGTTTAACCCTACATGTATTCAGATAACGAAAAACGTTTCTAATGATCAGCTATTTCAGTCTTGTATATCAGAAGCCTTTGATTACTCACGAGTGATTATAGCACCTAGTGCTTCTGATAAGCTCATTCAAAATAGTCCGGGTTTTGGGAACGTTAGAGACGGCCATGAGCCCATTACTACATTCGGGACGTATATAACACGCGCACCTGACAGTCGACAACATCTATCCCAGGTACTGCAGTTACTTCAACGGGCGCGTTTATACACCTCCTTGAGAGACCCGCAGTCAATCTCGCTCTCTGAAAATTTTCGTGTCTCCCTCGACTTGTTGCATGGTATCTGTGAGGTGATCTCGTCAAGATAGTGCTCCAGTGAAGGCAGCATACATACGTTACAACACTTACGGATATATGCATGAGTATTTGAGAGAGTAATTCGGCTGGTATTAGCAAGTACGGCGAACATTTTGGAGGTGCCCCAGCCGATGAAAGGATGTGGAAAGCGACGCAGCCGAACATGCACGTCACGTGGCTGCGCGACTCCTCGTACTCTGCACAAAGCCAACGTATTAAAATTCGACATATGGAAATTTGAGTCTTTTCTTGTGAATTTCTATCATTGTTATGATCGAAAGTGGACACTCAAATTTCACGAAAGGGGTAAAGGATGTTGAAAGGGGAAGCGCAGAGGGCAAAATGTTGAATTTTGACACATCCGGGCTGTCAAGAGGTATGATGGTCACAGCATATCCCCCAAGGTCACCTGCGTTGGGGTGAGTGCCATGGGAAGACTACCAGGGACCGATCCTTAAACTCGGTCTCGGTCGCGTGGAGATACACAAAGACGTCCTTTCATATGCCTTCCTGGCCTCGTGTGCTGAGGGTCGAGTGATCAAATGCAGGCGTCTCCTTCGGAGTGAGCGCTGGCCGCACTTTCCCACTCCTTCGGATAACCACTACGTTACGGCTTTTGGCATGCTATAGCTACCATATATATACATCTCTGCGCTCATACTGCCTGTTGTCCCATCGACGGGTCAAGCGGGTGAGGTCGCATCAGCACCGACCCTATGTTTTTCAGCAACCACATTCACACCGTGACGTGTCGAGTCACACAGGACTATTGCCACTGTCTCCTTCCACTATGCATAGTCTGTCTCAAGTCCCCAGAGGGCGGGACATATATTTCGATGCGCTCCAGAAATCTCTGTAAGCTCACGATATTTGAACTACTAAATCCAGCGCTGCGGTGTGCTTACAGCTTTACTTATCTAGCTCCGGCCACCCGGTGTCTGCTATGCTCACATTTCTATCCCTTATACCCCACGCTGTCATCCCTGCTATTAAGGGCACTTCAGCGGTATTCGATGCGCCGGTTTCGTTTGGCAGGCAGCTACGGCTCATCAACCATGCCACCAGCGACCGGCTGGGCACATACCCCTCTCACTCATCGGCAGATGTGAGGATGGTGTTAGCCACTTTGAGCCAGTAAGTCTGTTCTGGACGTTTCATTGCCCTCGGACATTGAGCTAATAAAGTGCTTGGCGCGCAGCCCGATTCACTTCTGAAGCTCCCTTCAAGCCGTAGCAACGCCACATGGGTGCCGAAGATATGTATGACCTTCAGCTATATATTTTGAATGCGGACAGGCATCAGACGCGGGTGAGACAAGTTTTTAGCCTGAGAACTTCCGGCAATTTTGGTACTAATAAGGTTCGTTGTAGTCGGGTAGGATAGGCAGCTCGGGCGACGTGTCTATGATACGTCTACACACTCGCTTGGACAGCTTCGTCGCCGCCTAATGGCTTCACTGCCAAGATAGTCATTTGAGGTTACGGCTGTACTCAACTACGAGTTTTCAGCTATGTAGCCGCACCACCTGTGAACCATATTGTTAGTGAGTATTTTCTACCACCAGGCATTTCGGGCTCAGCAACCGAATGAAAAGCTCCGCAATTTAGGTGATTCCCTTGATTCGGAAGTATCAAAGTGGAATACTGGTTCGGAGCTCTCAGCGCTCTCACGGGAACGGTCCAGGCTCGACTCGACATCCAAAGTTTTTATCGCTTTCAAGGATAACTTAGTTGTCATCCGGTATTCGCAAGGTATAGTGGCCTGATCTCCTGAAATATCTATGCTGATGATTGAGGAAGGGTATTATCATGTTGAAACTCGGAAACAATGCTCGCGTTCGGTTGCCCGCTCAACTCAAGTTATAGTGCGAACAGATCGTTGATTTTGCGATCCAAGGAGATAGTAAACTCCTGTGGGGTGTTCTGTATGGTTATCACCTTAGACTCGCTCATTCTCCCGTGCGCACAAAATATCGTTTTTTTTTTTGTGAGTTCGTCGTGTTCCCCCTTCACCCCTACCGTTGTTTCGCCGTGTTGCCCATTTTGTCTCATCCCGTCCTACTTCTCGGCCCAAGCAGTTTGTGCTGGTGTAAAATGCCGTAACAGTCTTCAATGCGATAAAATTACATGCACCTGGCTGTGCGATCGAAGCAGCTTGCGGCACGCCGCGGCTATCAACATAAACTTTGTTTATCTTAGCCTACAGGCCGCGGCACCTATCCCGGCCGCTGTTATAAGGCACAAGCCGAGTTTTTCCACCTAGCGCGAAATGACGAGTGGAATCCGAGGACATCGGAGTGTAAGCATGACTCGTGGAGTGAACACGACCGTACCCCACAAAACAGTCGTATGTGGCGGGAGCTAGGCACGTGATGGCAACAAATGTTCCAGCTTTCAGTCCCCTTTTCCCCTCGTCGAAAGAAACAGTATGTACCCCCGCAAGCTACGTTGCGCACTTTCTAGAGCGTGTCGAAGTGGGCGGTTAGGTATCGCTCGACAAATGCTATGAGCCTCAAAATCGAACCATTGTTTTGTCTATGTATGCGCCGCCGCAAAAGAAATTCCTCAGACCACGTGTTATACTCGACCTTTGAGATCCTTGCGCTCAGTCTTTTGGATTACATACTATTTCATGAGATAGGTTGATCAAGAAGTAGTGACATGTGATAGTGCCAAAACGTGCAAAGCTCGGCGAGGGAGCCACATTGAGTAGGCTTATTATGATGAGCAAGCGACTGCACATCAAGCGCTGTGACAGTATCAAGCTGCCCTGCTTCCTCGGCCCCCCAACATCCCCTCCAACAACCTTCACACCTTATCTCCCAGCTCCACGTTAGCCGTTGACTTGAACCTTGTCCAAAGCCGCGCCTGCTCACGTTGTACCCACAACGACAGTAACATCTCTGCCGCTGCTCTCACCTCGAGCTCCCCAGATTGTCGTCAGTTCAAGACCGAGTGGATATCTTATTAAGCTGTGAGCATGCTGTTTCAAACATAGTGCGCCATCGCATGCTTATTGCCAGTGTGTGTCAGCCATTGTGGCCGCTATGAACAACTCTTGTGGCAATCGCTAGCCTGAGCCTGGAAAGGTTGGTAGCTAGCAACACATGAGGTCTGGCTTCAACTCACAGCTTCTACCATTAGTTTTTTACGTTCGCTTAGGGCAACTCGTCTGCATCGCGCTTAGCTATCGTAACCTTCGCCTACCGATGCAAAGTATTTTTCAGCCTCGGACCACCCTAGAGTCACCTACAGCCATAAGATACTGCTTCGAGGCGCGGCTTAGCTTCAGTTTTAGTCCAGTACGTTCAGTCCGGCACTCTGTTTGCCTGTCTTGTTGAAGCTCACTCGACCCCAGATTTAACGTGGCACCGTCCTTGAGTTCTTGTCCGGGATAATTGTTATCGTACTGCAGCACAGAAGCAAGACACTCCGGCTCCGCCTTGGTAATCAGGCTCAACGCGTAAAGGTAACTTTTCATCATTTCGACTCTCTGCCTCCACTGCTCACACTAGCCACACAACCCAGCTACCACTGTTCCTTTACTACATACTCAATCCAACATCACTATCCGCGCGAGTGGGCTACATGCCTTGTTCTCTTCGGATGCTACTCGTGGCACCCGATACCGTGCCCTCACAACTATCTCGCGGCTCTTTTCGACGAACGTATTGCGGCACTCAGGCTTTACGGGGTGTTTGTTAAATATTTTGCTACGGAAGTATGAGGGCATTCGTCAGTCGGTGTTAGCCTCCAGAGGGAGGGATTTTCTCAGTTTATCTTTTCTTTTCTCGAACAAGTCTGCTTTTCCTATTTTGCTTGAATTCGTTAGACGGTCTCATCGTTTTGATAATTTACTTAGATAGTTCCCTTGTTGTTTCTCGGTTTCCTTCTCTGTCTCTCCTCTCCGACTCTCAGTCTAGTTCAGTCTCACGATTCTCAGTACTTTTAATAGCGCTTCGCGCCACCCTAGTTTAGAACGTAGTCCCGAGATAAGTGGCAGTCTGCCCCCATTGTATATGCCTCGGTCATTTGTTTGTTTCTCGTTCGTCTCTTTTCATGTAGTGTCGCACCATAGGGCCTAGCCCCGAAACGACAATAAATACATGATTTTAAAGAAAATTAATTTTTGCTCGCTACATAGCCTGTATGTTTCGTGGTTTATTACTTTGAGTATTGAGCTGCCTGTTGATAACTTCAGAACTGCGTCATTTCTTTTGCAGTAGAAAGGTTATAGCGCGAACTTAAACCACAGCTAGCGGCAACCTAGTAGTAAGCATGAAATATTGGTTGGGGCTCTCGTCGCTCATCACGAATCATCGAAGCTTGACTTACGACCAAGCTGTTGCTGCACCAGGGGGGTTATCTACTTGATCTACGCGTATTTTGACAAGCTACGTTGTCGGATATAAGATCTTGCTGAGAGATCCTTTACGTTGGTTTGTAGGAGGAAATCTCATTATCAAAGTTAGCGGTGTACGACTTGAACAATTTTCGATCGAAACTCCCTCAATATAACTTGTGCGACTCATCTTAGAAGTATAATACCTTTCGCAATTTGACATTTTCCATAGACGACTTGAAGGCTTGTCGCCGCTCTCTTTATGAAGCGCTTATTCTATGACACGCTCCCATGTAGTTTTCTCTCACATAAGTCTGTGTCCCATTATATGCAGTGCTTGGATATGTCACTTTAACTAAGATTCATTATCCCCCGCGGGAACGACAAATTTGATAGAAAACCCAGAAGGAAGGAATAAAACCATAACAAGACGCATGGGGCAACTCAGGTCACGTGATCCAAATAACGCTTAGGATGTTCAACATTGCCCATGTCACGTCGAGGCGGGTGATTAGAATCTACGGCAAAATGTTCTTTGGGACCATAAATGAAGCTGATTTATCCTAATTCTTTCTCATATATGCGGTGTGAAATAAATCTTCTAAAGCAAATCGTTTTCAACTTTACGACCCTCTTTGGTACTCCGTCTGATAGATAATTGGGCTAGCATACAGGTTGATCAAGAATCATAGACATGTGGTGCTACTAGAGCTCTCAAGCGTATCCCACGAGCCAACCATAATAAGCCTATCAGAATAAACGTTCTCACAAGCGCCCTAACGGTGGGAACCTACCTCGCTTCTTGGCTCTCACCCAGCCCCAAGTTCCCTCCATCTCTCATCCCCACAGCCATTCTCAGTTGTGTCCTGGGCCTAAGACTCGCGCCCGCTTGCGCTGTATCTCAACCTAGCATCTTCAATATTGTCTTCGCTCCAGCGGTACCGTACTTGGACGCTTGTCAACGCAGAACCCAGTTCATCGGGACTCATGCCTTGACAACGCTACAGCGGGTGCCCTATTGCGTGGCAGACGTTAACACCCCTTCCCACCAACACGGTTGGTGGCTAGTTATCTGCTTGACTTGAACTTTGCTCACACAGTTCCTCCGCAGCCAGAACTATGCGCACATGGCACCTACTCTTGAAGAGCACTCTTACCAACATGATGTGTTTTCAGCCTTTGACCGCACCATAGTCGCCTGCAGACCACCGACGCGTATCGAAAGCTAGTTCTTGGGCGCTGTATTTAGGTATGTCTAGATTCTGTGCTTTACTTTGCTATCCGGTTAAGCTGACCCGGTCTGAACACAGTTTAGCCTGACAGAAGCCTGTCAACGTAACGGGAACGCAGCAACAAGACGTTCAAAAATATCAGAGTTCAATGTCGGCATGCCTGCCTTGCTCTCGCGCCGTTTTTGGTAGCCGTGCTATATACGCAACTGTGGGTTTCCCTCGCTTCAACTCTGCTCCACCCTTGCTCATTTTTTCTGTTGTGTAGCTATTCTACGAGTATGCCCGTTCAGCCATCTTCGATCCGACATTGCCAGTAGCTATGCGGACTGGCCGCTTGAATTTCTTGTCTTCAGGCGTCATTGTTTCACCCGTTTGTAGCTGCCAACATGATGTCTGTCTCGTATAACCATCGAGTGCTACCATTCGACGCAGTCTTTGAGGGGTGGAATAAGGAGCGAGGATTCACCAGGGCTAAGTACGTCCATGGCGTCTCTCTGGCGTCATAATTAGCAAATCAGTGAGACATGTTATAAATGCTTCGGCCTAACGTGTTCACTTTTTCCGAAGCTTAGAGCCTAAGGTGGTGCGGGACGTAAGCGATACTGCTCAGCAGTGTAGTTGCCCTTCGCAGGTTGGGCAAGGTAATTGAACTTTTACCACAGGGGTATCTTAGGCACTTCCGATGCGGATACTCGTATTCTTGGCGCACTTCCGACGATCTTGCGCGGTAACATATCACGACCTTATTAAGCACGCAACTTGGTTGGAGAGATGCGGCCAGCATGCACCTTAGATAATAGAGGCGAGGCTCAATGTTGACGTACTAGATCACCCGTTAAGCAATCATATCATATGAGCGTACCCGCAAAGGAACTGATATGACGCGCTCGTGGGGGCAATGCGGTGATATTTTGGTCAACCCTACTCCTCCACTTGTCCCCATATGTCTGTAGGGGTTCTACTCTGGATTTTTGACACGGAAGCTAGTTCCATGCTCCTCGGACTCTGTCAGAGTCTCTCCATGGCTTATCTTATGGACTGTGATCGCACTCCCTAGCCGAGTCTAGACATGCACGCTACGAGCCGCTCTAGGCCAACTAGGCGGCAACACTTTATCCAGACATATCAAATCCCAAACCCAGATGTGGTTAGTTGCCGAGTTAGATTGAAAGGGCCAACTGGATCTTGAGGGCTTGGGACATCGTGAGGTTTTTACTTTTTGATTGATGAATATTGAAAGGGATGTCGATGTTGATGAGCAAATTAACGGGCCCCTTGACCGCTTTTACGGGGCGACTCCGGGTCGAAAATCTGGGCGATTGACCCGCCCAGAGTTTTAGCGCATAACAAGTTTGACCACTTTAGTCCAGTTTATATCAAGTTCTGGCCACGCCTATCAATCTGTGAAATAATAATGTAAGCCTGTCAAATATTCTAAGTTCATCTGGCTCACTTGTTCACGTTGCTCAAGCTGTGCCTGAGTTCGCACGCTGCTATCCAGCATGCCGACTACACGGCGTGTGATAGGAAAGCCGTTTCGTGGAGCATCATCTCGATCAAAGGATGAAGTTTATCTCTCACAAAAGACCGGATTATCGTTCGATTACGCTGCAACTCAACAGGCTTTCGATCAGTATTTTCACCGCAGCGCCAGTGCGACATGTCTTATATTTCTGCCCCTAAAAGTTGTCAGTATCACGCGGAGAATTGGCGACGAAGAGCCCCCACGATGCGTGCACACCCTTGTTCCATTAAAGGGTTGGATTACGGGAGTTTTATCTCCGTTGTTCAAATAATACGAAAACGGCGCGTGTATGCGGTTCACGGCAATTTGTTAGGGCTCATCGTGTTATCGGGACCATGTGGCATTGTTTGCGTCTATGAAAGTTGTTATATTTGTTGCCAAAGAACACCCCTAGTACACCGTATCAATGGTGGCGACACATGCTATTCGGAAGCTAGGCTGACGTAACAGCGAGCCGTACTGATAAATCTTGAATACATCTTCGTTTATAGAATCTATAATGATGTCAGCAATGTATCATATTAGTAAGAGACAGACTAACAGTACTGAGCTATCGTACTCGTGCCCGCTGACCCATTGGTTGTCGGCCTATGAGCATTACCCGGACAACTGTACATACCTTGGGGGATGGCAAAAGGGAATTGGATAGTGATGAGAAAGCTTAGTCGTACCCGGCCAGACAACTATCAACAGACCCTGGGTCATCATTCCCACAGTAACCAGTTGCTCGTCGATAACGATAAAGCTAACATATAAAGTTTCTCCGGAGTTTTTTGATCTCTTTCCCCGCACTGGGTGCATTTTCTCAGACAAGTCTCACGCTTACTCACAGTTGAAACCTTCAAAAATTGCGTGTACGGGCAAGACAAGGCTAAAAAGGTCTCCAAGGTAGTCTACGGAGACCTCTAAGCCACCTAGCATTAGACCAAACTCCATTCTCAGTACCGCGTACCACAATGAGTCTCGAGTGTCTGTTGTTTCTCGTTGAGACGAAGCGCGTTGGCGTTCAGAGTACTTGAAGGTTGCATCTGGACTTGGCTCGGGTACGAGGTTTTGCCACTGAAATGTATGCTTCAGTCGTGTGCTTACGCTTGTATAATTGTTTCTATCAAACTTATTTTCTGTTTTTGTGCAGACAAATTGGAGGTTTGTAGTGTTGTTAGCTGATAAACCCCCTTTGAGTTAAAAATAGATCCAGGGAAGCGCTCTCATTCACGGCAGACGTATACCCCATAAAAGGCGCGAACGTGTATTGCTTATTCGACAATTTTGCCACCCAGCACTCCTTCCCCGTTCAATAGTCATTCGAATCTTGTCCTAGAACCTATCACTCGCCCATTCGCTACAGAAACTATGGTGATTAGAAGCCAGTATACGAACGCGGAAAGTAAACCGTACTTACACACATCCTGGTTTGCACAAGGGCTGTGCAAGCATCCTCCTTGGCAGCGTTCTCAGTCGTACCCTTCCCAGTAAGATTACAAGGAAGGCGTTCATCATTCACTCCACGAGGTGAGCTTACTGTTGTTGATATTAGAGTGCATATGGTGGCTCACGTATTGGATAACAATAAAAGCGTTCATGAGGGGTACGCGTTATGTCATGCGAGATGTCCCACCGCAAGCGTATGCCGCGCATGGCTGCCCAACGCTGAAAATAGATAAGATTTGACTCGTTTTCCAGGCGTGGAAGCAATGGACTATGAGAGCGCATAAGTGTTCCTAGATATAACATCATTGGGCTGGCAGGTTTGCTGTTCGAGATGGACATGATTGATTCAAACAATCGAAACAAAACAGAGATATTTGTGAAGGAGATCAATGAAAGACTTGTACCGGGGGCTCTAGTGTTATAGAGAGCGCCTCATAAGTTACGACCCGGTGAGCGTCTTAGAATGTTCATTCATTCGGCTGCGCGCCAATTACGTCCCTAGGTGGTACTAACATGGTTCGCTCCAGACTCGTTGCCGATTGCAACGATGTAAAAATGAGCGAGGAACCTGCTTTGGCTTGACTGTTGGGCAAAATCAGATCTACACCTGCTTAGCAATGCCACAAAGGCCTGATTCAAAACCGGTGGCGCACATATCAATCATACCCCTCACGATTATTATGATCCGCTAGTTTAGTCACGGGTCAACTGACCAGGCAAAGCTGGAGTCATTGACCCAGTTGGTAGTGGCAGTTCGATGTCAATGAGGGCAGAACCCTCTTATATAAAGTAGTAGCTTCCAGGGGTAGGCTGATTTCAACATCACAAGGTATAGTAACTTTGCACGAAGAATGCTTAACTTGAGCGGTTTCGGCGGTGGCTTTTCGACCATATGCATATACCTAGGGCTAGAAAATGGCCTGTACATTTCACCATGCCGATTAGAAGCAGTCAAAGCTAGTGATTTCAAGTCTCAGGGCACTTTTTGTCTTGCCCTGCTAGGCGAGTAGGGGCGTCTGTCCACAGCCTGACTTCTTCCACCAAAACTCAACGCATGAAGGCCTTTATGAGGCATAAAAATCCATCCAAGACGGCGATAGAGCTCCTGATGATGTGCTCTCCGGGCTTGTCGGTCGCTAGATGCGGCGTACATGACAAGAGAACAGGGGGCACACGCAGTGGATCACTAAAGCCTTGTCTACCATTTCACCTCCTTTGATGTTATATGCGTCGCAAAGTTTGGCATACAGCCAGAACTGTACTCTGGGTCCGCAAATCGCTCGGTTCAGCTCCTATAATCCGTATAGTCTGCGTGATTATAGTGATTCCTGCGACTTACAAACACTTTTAACTGTGCCAAACGATACCTCATGTTTCGCTTATATTTTCCCCTATCATTCGATATAGCTTAGTCGCATTATAAAGTTTGCCTTTCGACGGTAGTAAATGCGTAATTCAAAAAAAATCTCATGAGGAAGTCTTGGAACTTTGCGAATTCTGGGCTGCAATCCGGAAGTTGTCGGGTGCGGCGGATCGGCTTACCAACTACCATGAGCGAGCCGGCCCGTTAGAGTTAGATCAAACTCTACAAACCGGCTCGCCCACCAAAGCTACCTCAAGATCGAATCAGCCAACCACTTCGGTTATTTTGAGAGCCCAAGGGAGATACGATGGTTTGTAATAGATCAAAGATTAGGACGGGAGCCGGCCAATTTCATCAAAGCGCTCTTGTTGCGTTGTCAAATACTCAGGCAGTAACATTTTTAGCGAAGGGTCACGTGCTGAGTCTGGACGGCCATGATGGTCCAGACTCAGCACGTGACCCTGCGCTAAAAATGTTACGCTGTAACTGGACGCCTTCCAACGGTGAGCCAAGACAAGTGGATCGGCCTTGCGCTGGCATGCTCAAGCTCACTGACGGTAGGTACCAGTTTTATTATCACTAAAAAGGTAACTGCACTTTAGAAAAATTTGACCTGTGTACACTGCTAGCCTTGGGAATTGTGCTGAATCTCATAACTTGGTGCTCGACATGCAGCATGTTTTTCCTCCTCTAAACCTGAATAACGCTACCGCTCTCAAACCTAACGCTCTTCACTTCTGCAGAGGTTGGTGAACTCAATACTACGCTTCTCAATTGCTCCCATTATCGAACATATGTAAACAATGGTTTACTACAAGCTCTTTGTTACTTGTGCTTGGTAGTTCGCAATTGTCACACTTTAAACTCATAAGCATGGGCTGTGTGATGAAACGTGGAGATTGAACGACGAAAGCGTGTTGGGTCTCCAAAGCTGTTCAAGCTGCGTATAAATTGAGATAGACCACTGACTAGTGATTTCAGTGTTGTAATTGTGGCTGGGTAACAACGCTAGGATAGCTGTAGCATAGGTTTACTCGGGCCTACTCCACGTGACTGGGATAGTTGCGGGGGGGCACAGGGGTAAAAATCCGAAGGGGAACCGGGTGCCAGGGGCCGTTGCACGTGAGGGGATTCACTTGCTCCTGGCCACCACAGCTGCACCCGATCCCCACTCCCTCACCTTTCTCACCTAATAACCCTCTTGAAACATGAGCTCCCGGGAACGCCACTCATCCCTACACGGTTGCCCATTACTCTTTCGTAGGTTTGCGATTTGGCTATGCTGGGTCGGTGTTTACTCTTTCTGTTCTTATCAACTCCTCCACCGACGCTGCCACTTTTACCTTACTGCCTCATAGCTGGCCCTCATCACAACCTGCTCTTACAAAAACGACTGATATGGGCTTAGCACCCCCTCCCTTTAAAGGCACTCACTCAGTCGATACATCGTGATCACTCTCGCTCACCTTGGTATTGGATTTCCATACCACGGGTCACGTTCGCCGCTTATCAGTCAACCCATTGGCTACTCATTGTTGGACCCACATTTATCTAGAGGTCTATGATCAACTAGAGCCGCAGCTTTTGGAAGGGCGCCCACGGCAGGCGCCGGAGGTCGGATTCTAAACGCCCCGAGTGCCTAGGCCGACTTACAAGCCCGCCAGATTGGCCAAGCTGCACAAGGTGTTCCTGTGGATGATTCATCAACCTCTGGCGTTGAGACAAAAGCGAGGAAATCTTGTGAACAATGTTTCTCAACTCCCATGCGCCTGTGCCTCGTGGCCAGACCTATGACTCATCAAACTACAAACATGGATCATAAATTGGAAGTACAAATTCCGACTCTCGTACGCTCGTGCTATAACTACGCTTCTTCATCGTCACTATCTAAAGCAGCTTGTCAACGACACGACACCTTCATGACCGCCGAAATCTTACCATGAGCGTCCTCGCCTTCACCATGTTCTCCTTCCATCAGGCCGTCTGGGAACCCATACAACGTGCGCATAAGAGGTAGATGAATCGGGTTCCCGTTGGCGGCGGGCGGGATGACCACAGGGATGGGTACGATCCCGGCTGCTGGAACTGGAGGCTGGAGTGGATTAGGAGGCACAGCGTGGGGTACATCGATTACGGCGGCGGCAACGACAACCGGAGGCGTGGGCTGTGCGTGATCGAGTGCGACTTGGCTTGGCTCTTGGATCACGACTTGCACTTGCGGGGGCGCTGGATTTTCGACGTTTCCTGCGACGGGACCCCCGGCAGCTACACCTTGTGCGGGGTTCTGATTCGCGGCTACGGGTTCCTGGTTCGGTGGGCTAGATTGCGCGTTCCCAGGATAGAAGTTTGGTCAAGTGTGGTTTGAAGATACGTTGGTTAGGACGGGGCATGGGTTAGGGGAGGGGGAGTAGCAGCGTAAGGTGAGCGCTATCATTCGCATCTCTCTAATATCTTACTTTTCCGTGTCAACTACTGCCAAATGCATATGAACGTTCTCGTTTGACATTCTTTGGCTTATGCGAAACAAGAGTAGTGAATAAAACGTAGGGTCAATTGGTGCAAGTGGATGGGGAACGTCAACGGCTTGTTACATTACAGTGTTTCACCATTCCTTGCACCACCAGATATTGTTTGTCCCCGCGCGCCATGTAAAGTCGATAAATCAATAATTAAAATACAAAATAGACTACAGATAGCACATAAAAACACATGTGCAGGCTCTTGCGACATTTCATGAAAAACTGGCCGCTCAACGGCGCATGAGTAGAAAAGCGTGACAACTCGACCGTGCACCAGTCCTTGCACCAGCGTGGCACCAGCACGCGCATCGGGGAATCCACCAATCAATAGCAGGCAACGTCAGCACGTGACAATTACCCACTCTCTTCCTCGTCACTCTCGTTTTCGTTCTCGTCCTCACTCTCGCTCTCTTCGGCCTCAGCCTCTTTCTCGCCCGCCTTATCAACCTTTGATTTGCCTGTTTAGGTGTTTCGACGAGTAGCAAAAGGATAGAAACGGCATATCTAGGAGGTGGCCGCGAATGATAAACTGACTCAGCGTCACGTGTGTGACAGCATTTTCTTGGGGCATACATGCGACTTTCACGTTCCGCATGATCCACGAACTGACGGATGGCGTGTTCACTGCGGGAGGACTGCCTGATAGGTATGTTATTGCTAGGCCAGCTCTATTATCTCGCTATACATCTTGTAGTCCATCTAAATTGGGAGGAGAAATTTCCACAAAGCATGTCACAGGCCGAGATGACCTTGCTGTCTACTTCGCTCTCTGCGAATTTAAATATACAAAAACAACCCGCAGATGCGCCGTAGCTCTCTTAACTGGCATGTATATTTTTAAGACATTTGAAGCAAAACCCACTGTGTTTCATCGGGAGTGGGGCAAGGAGTGGTGGAGGTGCAAGGAATGGTGAAACACTGTACCATCAATCTCGGCCAGGCAGCGCGTGTTTGCCAACAAGCACAAGCAATCCGAGTCTAGAGTTTGAGTGTTTCGCTTGCTTGTTATAAAAAACATTCAATATGTGCTTCAGCATACTTTGGTACGAATGTAGCATGGATCAATTAAAATCACCAGTTTCCGACTATTTATCGGCCATACACCTTATTTCAGACGACTTATATTGGGTTCGTATATTAAGACAAGGCTAACCGTGCATGTATGTAGCTGGAGAATATGTCTTCTCATCAAAGAACTATTCTCCTAGCAAACTCTAACATTCTCGTGAACTTCCAGATTGGGGTTTTGATTGGGTGAGGGGGCGCGGGGATAGGAAGCTCCCTGAAACACGTGACTCGGCCCGTGTGTTGTTGTGGCGTTATTCCCTCCTACCACATCCCTATCTCTAATGCTTCATCTCGGCTAAACCCTTTTACATCACTCAATGCCTCCGAACCGAAAGTTTTCCCAATACCTGACCCCGGAGGGAAGCCAAGAGTCGCTACATGGATATGCCGGTTCTACCCCTCCGATCGTCTTGAAGACACCTCCAGTCCAAAGCCCAAAGCGACAATGCCACGACGGAAGGGCACGAAATCGGGCCATCAACACAATCCCGATCCCTGACTAGCTTTACGTTTACCCGACACTTCAGCGGCCGTCACTCAACGGCGACAGAACAAACATGCCTTGGGTTGTTTTAGGAGAAGGTGTCTCCCCTCCCAAGCGCCAACTGTTCATCCGACCGGGGACTCCGCAGATCAGAAAGAGTTGTCGACCAAACCAGGCTTTGGCAAACGCGGTAAACCGAAGAAAATAGTTGGCGGTCTTGGTTTGCGTGCAAGAGCCGTCGAGATGAATACGGATTGTTTAACGATGGGCCAGACGGAGACGAGGGGACCGCGTTCGCTCGGTGGCTTGCCGGAGAACCTGTCGTGGAGCGCGAGGGTGATACTGTGAGTTGCTCGTTGGTCCGACGCGTATCGCTATTGGCTAACATGTTCGTTCATGCGTTTGATAGCTGCTAGTCCGAGACAAGGCGCGCCGACTGGAAGAGAACCGAGAACGAGAGCGAGCCAAGAGCGCGGGGTGGGACAGCGACGAGGACGATAACGAACCGACCGAAACATATGTGCAGCAAGAAGCTGTATCTCTTGAACTATTCGAGCCCGCGCCAGAAGCCACCGAGAACGCCACCGACGCAGGTGCCCAGGAAGACGGGACGAAAGAACACCCCGTGGACGTAGACGTAGCTAAGGAAGAAGTAGACGAACACGAACAAGAGGCAGAAGATGGCGATCCAGACCCAGGTTTCTGGGATTGAGTAGGTATGCGGAACCTGTCGTAAACCGTAAGGTTTATTTGCCCAGACTGTTTCCCTCATTAACCTCTATGCAGTTTAGGATCGTTATATCTTGTTGATCAGTAAATAACATTATCGTCCCTTGCATTCTGCCGTTCCTGGGGGTCAGTGTAACTAGTCGCGTTTTCTCTCGAAATTATCAACGGTTTTTGCGTACATTGCGCTTAAACCGGCCGTCTCGATCCTAGACATTCAATGCCTACGATAACCCGAATGCTTTGAACCAGTTGATCTTGGCCTGTTCGACCACACATCTAGTGACATCCAATCTTACATGCACATGACAAGCCACCAACTACATCACAAACATTCACTTTTTTAACGCCATTGCAGGAGTCCAGACGGAACATAGATACCAACGACACCTTCCAAGCATTTGCCTTTACGGGATCGCCCATCGATCACTTCTAGTGCCGATATCTGCGATACTACCTCGTGTTTTAACCAGCAAGAGCCTTGTCTGACAGCTGATGCTACCAGCGCGGGGGAGACAGGAAGGATTGGATTCGTCTAAGCCCGGTTCGAGAGACTATTCGCACACTTCCAGCCGAGGGGACGGCATGCGGAGCTTCCTGCACATCAGTATTCAAACTTCGACCGGTGCAGGCCGTTGGGGTTTGGATAACCAGCAGTTATACCCTGACATTCGGTCCCAATCACCGGAGGTGGGCTTCAGGCAGGCAAAGCAATACCGAAGTGTTTCGATGACACTTGCCCTAATGTGCCAGGCAAGCCTGAAAGTCCAAGTGCCGAATATGCAAGTCCACTTCCCGTGCTTCGAGTTCCGTATCGACGGCGCGTTTCGCACTGTATTTGTGTAGCTCGAACCCCCATCTCATCTACCTCCAGGCCCCGGGAGAGGAGGTTCCGACTGATAATAACTGTTTGTCATAGATGAACAACGAAAACAGCACGCTTCACCAGGAACGTCCGAGAGTGGTCCTAGCCTTCATCGCGGTGACATAGATTTGATGTCGCAACTCGTGCGCCGTCGCTGCAGAACCAAACAATCGCGCCCGGTTGCAGGATTCTATCATTCGGCGGTCATCCCCAAGTCTATGGTGCATCTAGGGTACACGAACCAATTTGGTGAAAAGACTTAACTACATTCTGTCCTCGACTGTTGTTCACTCTTGTTTTGCCTATTTTTTTTTGTACGTCTTTTACATTTTGCGTCCAGCGCGAGGTGGCACCCGCCCACCCTCGCGCTTTGTCATGCATCCGCCCCTGGGCGCCGGCTTCGCCTAACCCCCCGTGATCGTAAGAACCCGGTGACCGTGTCACCCCAGCATCGAATACTCGGGCGCGGGTAGAGCAAAAGAGTAATCAATGCTTGACGCTCAAACCACCTTTCCCCGAGAGAGGAATGATGTAGGGAGTGATCGGTGTAGAACTTCTGCATTGCATCTCACCCGAGTCTAGAGTAGACTACTCTACCCGAAAATTGCTAGTCGTAGAACCGCGCAGCTACAAGTCGGTCAAAGTCAAAATCAAGCACCATAAACCCGCTTACCTCTTACATTTCTTGGGATCGAATCAAGTAGATTCCAGTCATTATATCGCCAATCTCGAGGAAAGATACAGAGACCCGAAATCCATAAAATCCGTGGCTGGAGCGGGTTAATTTCAGCCGCTCTGGTTCCGTTGTCGGCTAAAGTAAGGTCTAGGCCCAGCACGTGACTTCCCGGCTAGAAATGTTACACCGTAACTGGATTCCTTCCGATGATGGTCGAAGACAAGTGGATCGGCCTCGCGCTGACATGTTCAAGCTCATTAGCAATAGGAACCAGCTTCATTATTACCAAAAAGGTATTTTGATCTGAAAGGTATATATCCTTGCTAACACCGGGTTAGGACTTGAACGATGCCGCACGACGAGCACCTGCTTCCCAAAGTGCATCCGACAACCTTGCATATCTTAAGAATCCAATATTGTGGGCTGGGATGACTACTCGTGATTGAATTTTTAGTTCAATTTATTAATACGATTCAAAAGTCCAGGAAAGCTTAGACCATTGAGGTAGCGAGATATTTGCCTTTTCTGCTCAGGGGGCAGCACCTATCAATCTGCCGTCATAAGCTTTATTCAGACGACTAGATTTGATACCAATTTACTCATATATTAGCCTTCTGAGGTGTATATAAGTGTTCTGAGAATTTATCCTACCTCAACCTTACTCATAGCCATGTCTATCACCAACAGCCACAAGCCTAAGAATTAGTTGTTTATCTCGACATTTTATGTTCATGTAAGTATACAGAATCGTTCTCGCTGACGGCACGATTGCGAATATCCTATTCACGAGCCACACATCCTCTTCACTGCTGAGATATGGCCCGTTTGTTGCTTGCCGCGGCAATTATATTTAGGCTTGTGTACGAGTTTGATCGCTGTGTCAGCCTGTCAAGCCTGTGGAGCGGGGCATGCGGGACATCCTCGCAGTGCACAACATTCTGAAAACGCCTGTAACCAGCCTTTGAGATCCTTGTGCTTTGTCCCTACTATGTCATGAAATAGGTTGATGATGGAGCAGAGACATGTGATTACCTTGCTCGCCAAGGTCTCTCCCCCCCGGAATTGTCGCATCAAAAAATGACGGGTCTCAGGGTCATTCTTGGTAATCACCGCTTCAGGCCCATCGGGATAAGTATGCTTGGGTCATGACTCATGTCGCACTCCCCAACACACGATTCATCCTTGGGATTCGTTCCTAGAAGTAAGCATTCATGTTAGGACGTGCATCAGGTTCAAACTACTGTCTACCAGCTAGCCCAGGAAACTCTTGAGCGAGGATAAAGAAGGGAGTTGCTAAATAGATATGAGTCGTGTGTATGACCCCAGCCAAACATATTTAGGTCCTACCAACCTGGTGTTTTTGTATATCGTGCGTACTCACATAAGATAGCCCCGCTCTTGTTTCTCTTATCCCACGTCAGTGTCAGAGGTCGTCGACTAGCGTCGATTCGGTAGACGGATACATGAAATACTACAGTACTAGATCTGATGTCACGGAGGCAAATTGAAAGCTCATGCGATATAATCGCGGCGCATATATAAGGCAAACTGGCATGTAAAGTATGTACGAGCGCTGCAATGGCGCTATCGTTGCCGCTCTATGCCTGCAGGCTAAAGCGTTGTGTGCTTTAGTTATCTTTTATGAGGTAGGGGTAGTTTACATCTACGCCGCCCCATACCGAACGTCCAAACTGCATGACCTTTGACTCATGTAGAAGTGTCTCCTCAGGTCGGTAAGCTTGAGGCTCAGTCTCTCAACTCTCTAGCTTGGCTGCGTATCTCGTGTCGGTCAGCAACCTCCAATGGCGGCGTGAGGGGGAAAAAGGACAAAGTAGACAAGTCAATTGAACTCCGAAAGCGGGCAAGGTGCCCAGCCCGGCACGGGCACTTTCTAGTGATTCTAACATGTGCAAAATTCGGCCAGAAGCCATATTGAGTAGATTTATTATGATGAATAAGCAACTGCACATCAAGCGCTGTAGCGGTATCAATGTACCCCGCTCCCTCAAACCTTTGACACTCCTTTCAGCGACCTCCGCACTCATGCCATCTCCCAACCCCACGTCATCTAATAGTCGCCGTTGATTCAACCCTGTCACTGAAAAGCTGTGCCTGTTCACGTTGTGCCTACGGTACAGCACCGTTGCCGCCGCTCTCACCTCGGGATTCATATGTTGTCGTCGGCTCAAGAACAGGCAAAAATCTAGTTAGGCTGTGAGTGTGCTACGCCGAACAGACTATGCCGTTGTGTACTTTGTGTCTGGCCTTACCAGCCATTCTTGTAGCAATCGCTAGCCCTTCCAGGTCCAGAGCGGCTGGTTGTTAGTTAATACATACATGATTTAGCTTCGCCTCACACCTTTTACCACTAGGTCTGTGCGTTCATTTGGTGCAGTCTATATGTATCGCGCTTAACCTTCGTAGCCTTCACCGTCGATACGAAGTATTTTTCAGCCTCGAAATACCCTATAGTCGCCTATAACCGGAAGGTACTGCTTCAAAATGCGGCTGAGTGCCCATTTACAGTCTGGTACGTTCAAGCTCTGTCCTTTGTTCCCCCATCCAATTGAAGCTCACTCGACTCTAAACTCAACGTGGTATCACCCCGGGCTCTTGCCCGGGACACTTGCTATGGTACTGAAGTACAGCAGCGAGCCACCCCAAGTCGTGTACGATGACTACCAACACACCTTGGTAGTCAAGCTCGATACACAAGGGTGGCTTCTCCATATCTCAACTTTGCATCCTCACTGCTCACACCAGTCACGCAACCAAACTACGGCTCTCCATTTGGCTATATACTCAATTCAACATCACCATCTACGCGAACAGGATACATGACCTTCTCTCTTCGGCTCCCATTCGTGACACTTGATATTGTGCCATTACGACCATCCCGCGACTTTTTTCGATGAACGTATTGCAGCACTCGGAGCCTTGCGGGGTGTTTGAGTTAGTGGGGAGCCTCTGCTAACACACCGTATACTTTGTCGCAAAAGGTTTTGCCCCAGGACAGCCTGTCATCCGAAAGCCGGTGAGAGACCTTAACAAGCAACCGTTGCCCACTTATCTGCTTGCGTGTTTCGCTCGCCATATGGCCCGTACGTTCAAGAATACATCGCTTTGATTGATGCGCGGCGCGCTGATAGCCTTAGAACTGCGTTGCTGCTGTCACAACGGGACAGGTCATGGCGAGGGCTTGAACCACGCCTAGTGGTAATCTTCTGAAGCATAAAATGTGAGTTTGGGGTCCTCATTGATCACCCAGGTATCACTAGAGCTTGAATTACGACCTAGCTACTGCTGTACCGGAGGGGTGCTTGATTTATCTGCGTGTGTTGACAAGGTACGTTGCCACATACAAGTCTTATTGAGTAACTTTTCGCGCTGATTTAAGAAGAAATTTTGCTATCAAAACTCAGCGGCGTACGACCCAAACAATATTCGACTGCAACTCCTCCAACATGGTTTACACAACCTAGCTCGTAGGTATCCCGGCTCTTTCGCAGCTGAAGAATTTTGTGGACGACTCGAAGGCTTGTTGCCACCCTCGTCCTCCTAATCTTGCTTAGGTTACACTGTGCACGAAGTGCTTGTAACACGCTATCATGCGATGTACTCTGACATAAATCTGTATCTCATTATATACACACTTGGGGGAGAGCACTTCAAGTGAGACTAAATATCTGCTCTGAAACTGGTGAATCTCGTAGAAAAGTCGGGAGGAAGAGACAAAAAATAATTACCCACTTGGGGCTTGGATGAGCCAGGTCACGTGATCCAAAGAACCTGACCTGCAGGATTGTTCAGCGTTGTTCGTGTTGTGTTGAGGCCAGCAATTAAAGTTTACGGCAAAAGTCCTTCAAGATCAAAAGCGTAGTCGATTTATCATAATTATTTGTCATGTATGCAGTGTGAGATGAATCCTTCAGAGCAAATCGTTTCAACTTTGCACAACCCCTTCCGGCTCTCCGCCGAGCGGATAATCAGGCTCGCATGCAGGTGGATCAGAAAGCATAGACGTGTGATACAATGAGGATGTGCAAACATCTGCTACGGGGCATATTCGGCGAGCCTGTTAGGATGAGCATTCTCACAAGCCTCCTAACGGCGGCGCCCCACTTCAATTCTTGACTCTCACACGAGCCCCAATTTGCCTCCGTCTCTCATGCCCAGAAACACTCTCAGTTATATCATGGATCTAGGCCCCGTCAATTCTTTAATTCGGCTAGGTTGAGTCTCAATGTAGCATCTTCGATACCGTCTTCCCTTCAGCGGTAGAATCAAGTGGGGATACAACCACGAAGGCTCCACCACTGATCCCGGCTAATGCCGTAGCAACATCTTTGTTGGCCCTGAGTGAGTGCATTACTGCCTCCGCGCTTGCTGGCGTTTACTCGGAACGTTTGGAATGCAAGCGAGTTCCACGTCAGAGCTTCCCCGGAGTCCAGCTTCGTAGTTTGCTGCAGTTGTTCCCCCCTAGCCTAAGTCTGGTGTAGTCCAGGAGTCGCTAGACCACGAGTATATACCTGACATAAATCAAACTCAAAACTAGCCGCGGCTGGTTACCGCGTTAAGAGTGAAATAGCCAATTAGCGCTTCAGGCCTAGGACATGGAGAGATTTTTGCTTTTTGATTGATGAACACACATCTATCAGTGGCAACATTGATGGGCAACCTGAATTGAGCCCCTCGGCGGTGCTAACGGGGCAACCTTAGTTGAAAAACCTGGGCAATCTATCCACGCAACAGTTTTAGGGGGCATATAAACTTGGCTACCGGGGCACCAAACCCCGGCGGGGCCATCCGTCTCGCTGAAACGACTATATACACCATACACTTATTACGCCGTCGCGGTTTTGTTTAGCAACCGATTTATGCCGTGTCAGCAGAAACCGGGGTCGCCAGCAGGCTGTTTTGAGGGGGTTTCGCTATTTATCCCGTTCTCAACTAAAACTTTCTGGACATAGGGGGCTGATCAGGAGCACTTTGAACCCCGGGGGTGTATTTGGAGCACTTTGAATCGAGGGTTGATCGAAAGTGCCTAAAGTCCAGTGGGTATGACCATATAAGAGAACACCACTATGTATGGAATAGTACCTTGTATAGTAGTACATCCCAATCCAGCGGCATATTGGACATTTCATTTTCATTTCCACGTCGAGTCAAATAATCATGTTCTTTTCTCGGGCGCAGATTATAGGCTATGTACATTCACATCAGTCGTTTGTTTGCCTCTCTGCACGTAGGAACAGCGTGGGTGAGATGGCTTGGCGGCGTGGGTAGTCACATATTTTGGGGCGGGCTTAGATTGCGCAGTAGTTTCGGTCGGCAGTATTCGAACATACAGAAAGCTGGGGTAAGTGTGGGTATGACGGATTGCGACAGTTCGGGACAACGGTACACCGATGAGCACGTCATAACGTCTCACGTTAAAGCGTACAACTAATGAGACGACAGACGTGTGTGGGATGGCTATGAACATCAATCAAACGTAGTAGGAGAAGCCACTCACCGGATGCGTTAGATGGCCTCGGGCGCCAAGGCGACCGTAGCAATGGGGATTGGTCGTAGCGAGGCGGCGGCTTGGGAGGGGAGCGCGGCACTAGGCAAGGGCGCGCTGCTACAGTGAGTGAAAACGGTAGGAACACATGGTGGGAGTTGTGGTTTGTTGGAATATGTCACACAGCTGATAGCGGGTGACTTACCATGTCTGTCAACCAGCCTCAAGCGCACTGAGTAGTGGACCGAAGGATGGCGGGGCGAGCGGCTAACGGTAGCCGACGGACGGGGGTACACATCTCGTGCTTAGAGGCCAAGCTGAGCCATTGAGGTAGATTATGGCGTGACGTAGCGCGAACCGATGGGTTCTTTGGTTAGTGGGCGGGTGTAGCGGGTGCCAATGGCGCCGAAGGCTCGGGAATTGAGGAAGACCAGTATACCTTGTGGAGGATTACGATGAAAGTTGTGTGTTGCAAATGGTAAGCGAAAAAGGTAACTCACTCAACTACACGTGTGTGCATACCAGTTAGCACCGGCAATGCCTGGATGGCATGCGGTAGGTTGGGTTTGGGAGGACAGACGCAATCAGGCGCAATCTCGGCCGGCAGTATTAGGTGGACCGAGTGCTGGATTATGAGATTGCGCGACAAAACGTAATAAACCGCGCAAAGCGCGGCGGATCGCGCTATATACGCTACGTGAAGCAAGGCGGTGAAAGACTAGCGCCATGTGGTAAGGGTGCCGCGTCATCGTAGGTCAGAGACGAGGAGGAGTGACACACTGTAGGCCAGGTACCACAGTGTATAGCGGGCGGCAAGTAACTAAGAACGGGCCTTATCGAGTGACTTAGGGTGAATTTATTATATATTAACGCCGAAAATCACGAGAGACGAGTAGTGAACTACTTATTTCATGAGGTACCCGGAGCGATGTTGAAGGGCGGGGTGAGGAATGGAAGGAGACGCGGGGCTTAGGATGGATCCGTAGCCGGCGGTTCGGGACTCGGAATGATTGGCTTTGATCGGAGTGGCACGTGATGGGTTGTCACGATTTTCCCGCGGTCTGAGTCTACCACAACACCCTTGCCACACCACGAGGCCCGTCCGCCCGAATTCAACTACTATATTTTTATGAATGGCCAGCAACTCAGTATTTTCTTACCTACAACCTACGCTACCTCCCCATGTTCTCGCCAACCGTAATCAGCAAAGACGATCTCTTCCTACAGGTCGGCAATGCTGCAAGCTGCATGTCCCAACGAACTTGGTGTCCGCTGATGCACACAGTGACTCCCATTTCTCTGTCCCCCGTAACCGGTGTCAATCCTTTCCCCATGGTGTCTTGTCTCATGTCATGCCCATTCCCCTGCATGCTTCGTCACGACTTGTTGGGTGCTCTCAAAAGCTACCATGCCCGCTCACTTACCTAATCTAAAACCGTTGGCCAAGATCACATAGTAAGTCACGTTCCCCCTTCGGGTATATCCGAGTGTCAATTGCGATTTGCCGCACAATGTCATGATTAGGCACGCACGGCCCTGTTCGGTGCCGCCGGCTGAGACTGGCGTTGATCGCGCTCGGCCCTCAAAACACACACACCAAGTGCACTACTACTGGTTGCCCCAACCCACCTGTCAACAGCACTTAGAAAGGCGAGCGATTGGCTCAAACGAGTGTACGTAGGCTATACAGTGTATCGGACCCGTGCGAATGTGTGATAGGTGTAATTACACTGTGGTAATTCACGGTACATAAATAAGGTCCCGGCGGGACGTTTGACGCTAAGTACCCTGTGGCCCTGTAGTTAGTACGACATGTACTTTAAAGTGTGTCGGGCCGTGCCAACTCAATAGATGAAGTGACAGGGAAGTACTTGTTTTCAAGTCCGAAATGTCGCAAAATGTACCTGCGGGACATGAGAAATGAACGGATATGGCGCGTTGAACTTGTGTCAAACAGACCTGGGTGCCCCCCTCTTGTGCCGCTTGAACACCTGGGTATCAGTGGTCCAGCGGTGCACCTCCGTAGGTAACATATCGCATTTAAGCACTTTGGCGCACTCATCGAGGCGATCCGCTGGATATACAAAAATGTACACTACATACGGGAAATTGGAAATATAAACCTAACTTGTCGGTCATCCAGCGGATCGCCTCGATGAGTGCGCCAAAGTGCTTAAATGCGATATGTTACCTACGGAGGTGCACCGCCCGACC
>WSTJ01000075.1:0-47427 GCA_019623705.1 Ceratobasidium sp. 428
GTACTCTCCTTTCATGCTGGCTGAGAGCCCAAGGCGTCGCTGACAAACCTTGATGGCTGCAGGGTATAAATAGACCCCTGCTTCGCCCTCTTGCAGGACCCACCTTCACTACTGTCACAGACTAGCTGCGTTTTGGTTTGTTTTCTCATTCTCTATTGTGTGATTACTTGTGTGCCTCAAGACTCAACAATATCGCTTATATTAGCACTATATCAGTACCTACTTAAGTGAGGAATATTAGTACCGCTTAAGTGAGAGGAAATATAGTAGTGCATCGAGCGAACACTTAGTCTAGTACATACAAGACTTAAGAGAATACCTTAGCTAGTAAGTAGTTAGTCCACAGCGACTAGGGTTGAATTGTACATAGCATATATCCACAAGGGAACCTGGACTTGTATCCTTGCTCTTAAAATATATACTATTTCAGTCAGTCTACACTTCGAACACTAAGACAACATCTTAGCTCCTAAAGTTACTAGTGATTAAGACTCCTTTGGTATCTTAGGAATATTCCATATTTCTTAAGATATAGCGTACAGTTCTGGGAGACACAGCTCCTTAAGCTCTAAGTACCTACATCTCCCCTGGACCGTAACACAGCCTCTAGCGCGTCAGACGAGCCAGGCACAATTTTCGGCACATCAATGCCATCCAACTCCTCCTCATCCTCGAGGTCATCAGCGTCGATATCAAGAATGGCAGATGGTCCGGTCCCATCGTCGTATGGATCGATGTCTTCGTCATCCGGCTAGCACTCACTGGTTAGTCAAAACAGTCAAACAGCGACGCATATACTCACATCGTATTCAACCTCCTGCTCCTCTTCTTCCTCTTCGTCGAATTTCTGCGCCTTGGCGGCTGCCGTAAGCCGTTTCCGTTCCTGGCGGAACGGCAGCAAAGCGTCCTAGAAGAAGAAGTTAATCATGGGGATTAAATAGAATATCATTGCGTACCTGAGCAGCCAGGTTGAGGATATGTAACAGGCACATAATGCGTGCATCAGGCCCGTCGAGCCGAAGCAAACCTAGCGCACCTAGATCTATCATCATACTGCCGTTGTTGTATGCGTTGTCGCACGCGACGCCCCAAACCTAACACACGTAAATGTAATAACTATGACACTTAATAATTAACTTACCCTATCCTCGATTTCAAACTTCCGCAACACTCCATGCAAGGCCTTTGCCAGCTCCCCCCCAGTGTGACCCTCGTTATACCTTGATAATTATAAGTAAATGAATGCGAAGGGTTGAAATTGATTGAAAGACTTACGCAAGACATTCAAGAACAAACCGTTTAACGGTCAACTCCCTTGTTACAGGTGCCTCAACACATCGAAATAAAACAATCCCCATCAAATCGGCTGTATTCGGTGCGGTGCACATGTCAAGCGCCAGATGGAAAACGCCGCGAGACTCCTACACTCAGTTCAAACAATCATTGGGCAACGACGTGAGTCAAATCTAACCTGCACGTACCTTGAGCATTTTCTTGATGTCTTTCTGCACTCCTTTGTAGATTGTCTTCACGTTGTTACTGACCGTAACCCGGCTCGGAAGTAACTTTCGAACGGTTCGAGGCATCAGCCGTCGAAACTGTTCGAATATGATTAACAGAGGTACATACAAATAAAAGCTACGCACCTGAGGGTCCTGGACGATGGTGAAAGGTCGGGCACTTTCGGCACACCAGAGTGCCACGGTCTCGCGCACATCGTATGCCGAAGGCGTTTGGGAGCCCCCAAATATCCCGTAATCCTCGAGAACGACGGTTGACTTCCCCTTGCAGTTCTGCACGTGGTATTTGAGCTGCGAGGTCGTAGTGTAGCCGATCCTGCGTTTGACTTTTTCGCCACAGCTGAAGATTGTACGTGAATGGGTTAACAGATGTGGGAGGCGCATATACTCACTGTTTACACTCGAACAGGTTGTATTTTGGGCGAGTTACCTCCTCAACGGTAGGAAGTTCGAATGTGTTGTACCATTCTACATCCGAATTCTTGACGCGTTCGATGCACCCCACTACACGGCATGTCAGCACTGTTCGAGTACAGCATCACCAATACGTACCCAGCTCCTCCTGGGGAGGCATTGCCTGCCTCTTCTCGATCGTCTTGTTGCGGCGTTTAGTGGTCGTTGCGGACGCAGTTGAGCCGACTTCTGAGCGCACGACTTCCAAGATGTCGTCGTCGTCGTCTTCGGTGGCCGCATCCGAGCTGCCTTCCGAGGCGGCTATGGTGGTGCCTTCCGAGAAGGCATTGGCCAGTTCTTCCTCTTCGGACTCGGTATTTGGGCGTACGGGGGACGTGGGCGGGTCGTTGAGGGACACATTGCGGGAGACAACAACCCGGAAAGCCTCTACAATAGGGCTTGAACAGGGCGTCAAGTAGAAAGGAAAACTACATGCACGCACCCGGGATCTCCTCGTCGCTCGACTCCGCACGGACTCGCTTATTAGCTCGAAGGGGATATCGGCTCGCTAGCATAGATAAGGTGCGTTAGTGTTGTTTAGATTTATTACGGTAGTATGTACTTACTTTTCGATTTGTTTTCGCCAGTCGGCGGTTTAGAGCGCGCTGACATAATGATGTTGGGGGGATGGGAGGAGACGGCGAGGATCCAGGTTTTGATGTCGGCACGATGAGTTGGCGAAAGAAAGCAGGAGTTTGTAGTACAAGTCATAGCAGCGTTGCTCGTTTTATACTCGGTGAGTGCGAGACCACTTGGAGGCGGTAAGTTGTGAGTGTCAAGTGTCAAGATCACGTGACTTACTATTGTCTGTCTATCTACGTCCACTATACCCCCACGTCCTCTCCCTTGTTCGCCCGCTGGGCGGCCGAGTCGTGGCCGGCTCGCCCGCGACTATGCCCTCAACGACAACCCCAATGACGAACGACTCAACTACATCACCTACCCATAATTTTTTCTCGGTCGGATTGAGCGCCCGAATGCCAGTGCAACGTGCTCTCTCGCGCGCTGGGCCTGTGTCTGGGTTGGGTTCGCTCGGTGAGTTTCTCCCCCAATCACTGATAATGTATACGATAGTTTGATCGCTCAATCGTCAATATTTCTGTAGGACATCTATGTACAACTCCCGATCAGCGTGCCTGCGCTGGCCTCGCGCCTCCATGCCTCGTGTTCCGCGGCCAACCGTCACCAAGCTGCGGGTCGTACTCCCGCAGTTTAGCCCTCGTGTGTTACGTTCACATGTGGCCCGGTATCACGCCATGTAAGTCGTTCCACGAATCTCCAGCGTACCTCGTCCTGACTTTGGTTGGCATTAGCCGTGGCCCAATCGGTCGACCACATGGCCTGCGTTATTCGGTAAGTTCATGTCAATACATTTTCATCTTTGGTCGCTGAGAATGTGCCCGAGAGTAGCTCCGTCATCGATTCCTGAACCCTACGCCCTGCGCTCGCGTTTCTGGCTGCCCCGTCTACGCGCTCTCCTGCCAATAGCTCCTCAAATCGACCCTCTAGTCCTCCTCGTCTCCAATGCCGACTTAGGCCCGGATTCGCCTCACCCCAACTCCAGCCCACATTGCCGCTCACTCGCAACATAGTACTATCAACGTCCCGACGACTCCCCTCTTTCTCTTTTTTTCTCGCTCCATGTCGCCTTCCACTTCCTTCGCTACCGTCTGTGGCGCCCTGGTCTGAACCCACCACTTTTCCGGTTTCTCCCGCTTGCAACCACTTCCCGCTTGTGAGCGCAGATTTGCCTTACCCGGACCCGCGGCCTGCATTGCCGCTCACTCGCCATACCAGCAACCTGCGCAAGCGGCCACTGCCCCCAACCATCCAATTACCCTCGTCCCCGATGCAACTCCTCTTTTCATTCGCTTCGTGCACCTCGACACCTCGCCTCCATGGTGTGTAACCTCGCGCTTTGAATTGATAATTATCAGCTAACCATTAACACCCTTAGCGGACGTTAACCGACCGTTTCCGCCACCACACTCCCCGTAGTCCCCTCGATGCCTTGAACTCTGCTGCGCCCCCAACCTTTTGACCATTTCCCAGACCCACTAGGCAACCCCTCTTCCCTCCGGTTTCCCACCTAGCTACGGAACTGCGTGGCTTGACTGTAACAATAACACCTACGCCTGCGCTGGTTGAGCGCTAGTCTACTCGCTTAAGTGAAGCCGCCGCACCTTGGTATCCGCGCGACGGGGGAAGGCTGGCCACTCCAATGCTGGCCAACGCGATAGGGCATACGTCTCTGCTCGTTTTCTCTTCTCGTTTTCTGCCCCTTGTCCGCTCGCGTTCATAACTTCTCTTCACGACTAGACCGCACAACCTGCCTACGACTTGCTTCTTTCACTTGTGACGCTCGGACGATCACCTGCTAGCCATCAATTCTTACCAGCCTCCGTTAGACATGGACGCCTCCTCGACTCACGATTTCTCTACCTCCGACTTTGCGTCGTTCCTGCCTCCCGCGGACCCGCAGCTGTTCTTGCAGCTCCCGCCGAACTCGCCCCCGTCGCACCCGTTCTCGTTTGGGGAGACTACGCTGACTGCCTGCCCCCGTATGGCGTGCCCACGTCGCACCCCGCGATGGACACGTCGGGCAGCACGCCCTGGCCGCGCGCCCTGTTTGTACCCGCGTTGTCAATGGTGCGGCCGCTCACCTCGCTCTCCGGCGACAACATGTCCCACGGTCACGGCTGGACGACCACGAGTGCTACACCAGGCGACCGCTCGGGCTACAACTCTGGTTACAACTCGGCCTCAGGCTACGTGTCTCGGGGCGTGGGTAGCCGCAGCGGTACTAGTTCGCGGGGCTTGACCAACTGGTACAGCTTATCAAACCGAAAAATCTACACGCGCGGTATGGCTGAGCGATGTGCATGGCCGATGAGGACTCGCCCGGAAGCGACGGCGAGAGCGAGCTTGGATCCAATATGCGCCAACACGTCCGGCCACCGCCTCTTGCCGCCGTCTCTTGCTGTCGTGAACGTACTGGCCCCTGCACGTTTCCTGTTGCCTGGCATGCCGCGTCCGTCGCACTTGTTACAACTAAATTGAGGTGAGTGAATTTAACCACCGCCTAGATTTCTCGCTACGAGTTACTAACTTTGTTGCTACTTTTGTTTAGTTGATGATTACTATGTGGTAGCTACACGTTTTTTGATTACTGCTCGTGTCTTTTTGTAGCGTATTTAACCAATTTTACGTTCATTGATCAATCCTTTCTTACTGCGCGCATCATAATCGCCACGGCAGGCGTGAGTGGCAACCTGCAACTCCTCGTGTAACCTGTGATGAGGGGTGACTGATCTGGATGTGCACTGCGTGCGCAAGAATATCAAAGTGTGAAGTCGATTCGGGCCTCTTCATCTTGCACACAAGCTCCCAAATAGAAAATTGGAAAATACCTACAATTCCGCAGAGCTGTGGGATGCGGGAATTCTCGCGCTTTGGCGGGATGCGGGACTTCCCGCTCCTGTGTGGGAACCCGCAATGCGCGGGAACAGGCGGGAACCCAAGCGAGAACCCGGCGCCTGTGAGCTGTGCCCGTTCCCCTGCCCTGTCCCGCAAGTGCGGGAAATGCCGAAAGGGTTCCGGCAAACCGCGGGAATTCCCAGGACCGGGTACCCGGGTGACATCACTAATATCAAGTGTATGCGCGGGCGTTTCGATACCCGCCTCGATTTGAATGTGATCTGGTGCAGAAACACTACTACCTGGCTCGGCAGACCGGAAAAGCCACGAGTTTTGATGAGAAAACCATCCGGCGAACCTTGAGAAAATGCTTCGGAAGCGGCCCGATGCTTTCGGGAAAAATGATGGTGGCAGCCTGCGAACGATAGCTACAAGCATAATCCTAAGATAGACAGATTGTGTAGTCTTATATGGGCAGAATTTATCCCATAGCGGTACCGATATAGTGCCAAGATAGAAGCATAGGGCGCTTACCGACACAGTCGATACGGTAGTTGCAACCGCAACATTGATGTCCCATAAGTATAGGACCAGACCAGCCGAGAACAAAGCTGGACGCAACCCTGAAGTTTAGCTCGCCTAAACATTACGTGATATTATTACTGACCTAGCAAAATATGCATAAGCATCGGAAGGTGCTCCAAGATCCCCCTCATTCTCCAGCTTGCAAGCCCACTGAATCGTTGCTGCCGCTCTTCAGCCTGGGTGATAGTATCTCCATTTCTAGCTGAGACGTAGTAGTAACACCATTGTTTTGCTAGCATTGCAGCAAGCGACACCGCAATACTAAGACTCAGAGACAAGAACCAGAGGCAGTTGATCCAAACAGCGCTTGTTGTTGGTTGGAAAGACTCGTCGTTGACTGCAAAGCCAGACCGGCCAGCGATCTGGGTTTGAGCTCCGTTTGCCTGAAGAGTTTGAGATATTTCCCTGAGAATTGCTACGGTTTGGTCGGCTTTGTCGGGTTCCAGTTTTTTAGCACTTTCGAGAACAAACCTGTGGAACATGGTTATCCTCACGCCCTTCCTTCTTCATAGAGTAAGTCTTACCCAGTCAATATGGCAGAAAAGAGAGCCGCCTAGAGGGAGTGATGTGAGTCCAATATGCTTCACTGTACTAAGACCATACGTACAAAGACTGTGAAACAATGTACCAATGAGTCAGCCCAACGCCTAATGATTATGGATAGCACTATCATACCTAGTGTAACGTCAAGGCTCCTACAAGCAGCGATTAAAGATCATTAGATACACTAGGTAATAATCTTCATTTAATAAGCTACCTATTCCACCCGTCAACCATGTCATCATCAAAATCCTTGGTTTCCTCAACATAGGTCTTCCATACTTGAGCTTCACGACCGATACCCTTTAGAAACTCTAGGTCTTCATCATCGGTAGGATCGTTAGGAGGCTTTGTTTATGTTAGATTAGTTGTTGCGTATATTAAGGACGGGGTCACAAAATACTGTACCTTTGCAGGTAGTGGTTCTTTTTTGGTAGGGACCTTCATGTTGGTTGAGTCCAAAGGTAATAGATCTTTAGTGATAGGGTGGTTCACGTTGATTGAGCCCACTACAGGAACGTCCTGTGCCTGAAGGTTTTAACTCAATATGAACTTGGGAAGAGGAAACGAAACAGTCTTACCGGTGCCAATGTCTGCTTGGACATTACTGGTAGGCCATCTCGTGACGATATTTTATCAGGGGCACTCGTTGAACGTTCAGGAGCATGGTGACGTGGAACAGGCTTAGATCACCCAAGTTAGCAATAGCGCTCAAAGGCTGGAATTTTATTGTATCAACGCACTTCATGATAAGGACCTTCTTCTACTAGCTCTGACCGCTGAGCTTGCCGAAGTGCCGCACGTCGTTGAGCCCATTGCGAAGGTTTGAACCACCAAAACATTGAGGAGGGGGGGTGGAGAGGTTAGGCACACCTTGGAGCACTAGCGGTAGCTTTATAGAAGACTAACTGCACCCTCCCGTGAAACAGAATATGAAAAAGATCGAGCAGGTGGTTCTGTTGCATGTACAGCTTGTGTAAGTATGTTTTCTCCGAGCCAAGACGTGCTCAGCCAATTGACCTTCAGCTCCGGAGCGTGCGGAGCGCTCTGGTTTTGGGGGGTTAAATCCACGGCTCCGGAAGTCTCCGGAGTCTCCAGAGCACGTGCTCCAGAGTGAATTCTGAGATAAGGAGCCGCCCGGAGCAAATTGCCGCTCCGGAGCCGGATGCCCGATTGCCGACGTGCATCAATGCACAAATCACACGTGTATCAAGGGCGCTAATCGACATCCCAGTGATATGGTTAACATTGGACGATTTTGTATCCCGGATTCCCTGCAGGACGCATATTTTTAACGCACGGCACAAAAAAGATTTACAGGCCAGAAACGTCGTGTGTCATGGAGTATACTCTGGCTGCAATAAGTGCAACAAGTTCTTCGGAGGACAGGTTCGAGTGAATGTCCTGTGTATACCAAGCCAAAATATCAGCTATTGCTCCAGAATTGGTGAGTCTACAAGGAGGTTACGCACAGGCATTAGAACCAGCGCCAAACTGTGCGAGCCCGTACTCTCAAAGCAAGTGGTCAAACACGAAGACCCCCGCGAAAAACTCAAGACCGCCATATTCTAAGGATTCAAATTTTGTCAGACTGATGTTTGGCAATGATAAATTGAGCGGTAGAGGGGTAGATAAGGTAGTGTGGCTTGAGGAAGCAAATACCTCAGAACTAGAGCTCACATATCTTGATGCGGCTGCGTATGTCTACGATCTTGAAAGAAAGGCATGGGAGCACCTTGTCATGAATTGCAAGGCTTAGCAGAGTGAGACCAACCCAGGTTTGTGGAAGACCACCAAAATTTTCTGACACCGGTGTCAAACTAAGCGCCTGGGTGCTGGCCCTCAGTCGCCGAACCAAACCTTCTCTTCAAATCGAGATGCCCACTCATCATACCAACCTTACGCTCACCTCAAGGCGCTAATCAATCTTCCAGCGGTCTGGTCAGTACCAGATAAGTTCGTGGCACATACAGCAAGTATGCCTCGGTATCACAATTCGGCCAAGATCTATGGAGCTACATGAGGTGATGGAGCTGGGCCTGAACAACGTGTCAAATCCAAAGGCCAATCAGAATATCTACCCCAGGCGCTAAACGAAAACCACCCTTGCTGGGATCACACAGTGTCGATATTTTGTGTATATATATGCGACCAACCTACACATAGATACTGAATTTAAAGAGCGTGGATAGCAGGAGAATCGACAAATTGTGCAGAGCGCTCTCAGCGAAAAGCCGAAAACCTAGTTAGCGCTCGAGCGCTCGGGATGGGGCAGAAGCACTGGATAACTCGGCTCCTGGTGCTCCCAAAAGTTCATTCAGCTAAGCTAGCACCGAGCTGCTAATTAGCTTTTCGGTTCTCCCCGAGGCTCGGAGTTAGCCTCTCTCGAGTAGTCCTCATGTGATGCTTGACCCAGTTCTCGGTTAATCCTCGAGTTAAGGTAAAATTGTGGTCAATAGTCAGGACCAATTCAGACAGGAATTTGGCCGAAATGCACTGTTCCGAACATCCCTGACATTCTCTGTATCATCGAGGCAAACAGTGCGCATGTAGTATATCTCCACATGATCGAATTCGGATCCCGGCGCTAAACATCGCTTTAGAGATCCTATTATGCTACAAACAACAAAGGCTCGTTTAGAAGAAGGGTATGGTGATGCGACCGAGTGAGTACGTGCAAACTACTGCTGACCCGCTGTTGCTCGCAGTTCTATAGAGGGGGAGAGGATGCCGTATCGCTGAGATCCTAGAGTACACTAATAACCTGAGTCCACACACGCGTTACTCAAGTCCAATATGATTACTAAACCATTCAGACAGTTGTCAGCCCGCTGGTCTCGTACGATAGATGACTTAATGGATCACGGAGCGGGGTAAGTGGTGCCCAGAGAGAACTCACTAGTGCCAAGCGCTTGGCTGGGTGATAAACCAGGCTAAGGCAACGGTTACTTAACGCAATATGGAACAAGAGGAGACCATGAGAGACAGGCTTGGCAGTGCTCAGAGCTCGGGCTCGATACGTTCATTACACAGATTTGCAAAAGTGCTTTCCAAGCGCCGAGTCAAATTGTGTTTTTCCGATTTTCGTCAGGGCAGAAAACCTATCGTACCTCTACATTATCGCGGTCTGATGACCTCTTTTATAGCTGAAAACAATCACCTCACTGATGCGAATCGAATGGTGTTGGCCACTTGTATAAACAACCATTCAACAAAAACGTGCCGTTTTGGAGTTCTTTTGCCTCTCGAAGCCGTAAATCGTGGGATTAAAGCTAAACACTCCGTGTATGAGCCACTGTGTGAGTTTTATTGATGCTGGATATGAGACAATTCGCCCAAAACGACGCTAAGGGCTACTACTGGAGGTAGCCATTTTGTTGGCACTGCAAAACTCGAGTGAACCCTAAGTTTAACCCCGGAACTATCATATGAAAAGCTTTTAAAAGACCACAGTAGTATATGGACGCTTGTACGAGGATAATTAGGGTCAAGTTAAGGAGAACAACGCCAATAACAGTCAAAACACCATGTTTTTGGGGATTGAGGTTGTATACAAGCGACTAATACCATTCGATTCGCATCAGTGAGGCGATCATTTTGAGCTATAAAAGAGGTCGCTAAACCGAGCTAATGTAGAGGTACGATGGGTTTTCTGTCCTGACGAAAATCTGAAAAACAAAATTTGGCTCGGCGCTTGGAAAGTACTTTTGCAAATGGCGATAATCAGCCGAATCAACAAGGTTCACGTCGTGTACACCGTAAGTCTTGTGCAGCCGACTGTAGTTGAAATGTAGACTGGCCTGCCGTTGGTCTGGTCTGCCCCGAGATTCAACGTAGGAAAGGCTTATGGTAGAGAATGCGGACTTCTGAAGCCCGAGGCGATGGCACAGAAGTAGAATCTGGCGTGCTCGGGGGACAGACACACCGCGATACAGGTAAAACCTACTGTATGCGCCTCGGATTAGGCGCTCGATGGCACTCTCTCCTCGGGGCGGATGTAAGAAATTAAGAGCACTGTGAATACAGATTTCGCAGGCCGCCAACGCCACTAAGAGAGAAGCTATGGTCTAGAGATTGGTGACCTCGGACAAGCTACTCTTCGTACACTCATCAACCCTGGAATGTGATCCTCAGGTCGAACTCGATTCTACGCGTATCTCAACCTCGCATAACTCCGTACGGCCTCTGCCTGAGCCCCAAGCCACGGTACTGGCGACTGTTGTCCCAAAACGGAAGTAGTAGTCACAACCTACCAATCAGCCAATCGACGCCGCCACCACCGGCTATGCCGATCCATCGCGCATATATAGTGCATAAACTCCAACTATCAACTTTTCAAACTCTTCGTCATTATCTTTAACTCAAGAATCCATATTACAACTCGCTGTTCTGTGAAATTGGGTCTGAATTTGGGGTTGTGCTTATGCTCACAAGACTCAATAAATGCCTTCAAACAGAAACGACACAAGGAGGCCCAGGAGCAATCAACAGAAGATTCCCCGCTCAGTTTATGAGTCATGTCACAGTACCTACCTTCACAGCTTATAAATTCACCCCACATCCCACAAATCCTTGGCTAAACCCCGATCTAAAAATAGACATTTGATTCGGACCGAGGATCTCGATCAACTTTCAAGCTTCGTTCTCCCCTGGTATCGGGGCTAAATTAGCTTTTCGCGGGTCATATGATCTGTGAATCTGAACCGGTGAGCGGGCTATCAAACTCAAATTCAGTAAATATGCCTGCTAGCAGGGATTGGCGTGACCCTATTGGGCTATTAATTAATTCCCACTTTTGATGTTTATGTTTTTATGTCGTGAACCGGCTGGTTGTCTGTCTCAAAATTATTGATTTTGAGGACGGTACTGTCACGGCCGCGTTGCCATTTGAGAGTACAGTTTCAATGAAGAGTTGATGCTCACATCATACAACGCCTTGAGTGCCTACTGGGGCAGGGTTGAAGAACCGGCACATCACAAGATAAGCTCTAAAAGCGCCCCCAAAGACATGGAAAAAGGTGCTCTTGATCACCTAAGAACCTAACAACGCCCGATATACTAAGCAACAACCTAGGATTTTCACTCAACCCGGTCCCGGACGAGCCATACACCTGGAAAGGCTGACACCCGGAACCGACGTAAACATATAAGATAGGTCTCTTCGATCGTTCCACGCGACCCGAGATCGGGAAGAGTCAAGTCATTATTCGAGCACGCGCTTCGGCAGCGAGAACCGGTATATCCGAGGGTTTGTAATGTCCCAAGATGGAGGTTATTCTTATCTCCTTCTTGGCCACGTATTTTTGTGCACATGTGCACTTGGCAAAAGGGGTTGTTCTCCTAAGTGATCTAAGATCGTAACGTGATCTGCCCCTCGGCTGGACTCATGACACCTTGGATAATTAGGAGCAACCTCCGGGATCGGTTTATGAGCGAGCGATCAAGTATGGTGATCTGGCCGAGTAGGTACGTGCATACAGCTGGCATCGATGGCGTGGTTGATACTTGTATTCCCATCAATATAATCCAACCAAGGTGTCAATGCACGATACTAGTTAAATCCTATAAATTGTTCCCACACATCGATCGGCTTTCTTTAATTAATCGCATGCCAAGACCACCGGCGATCACTAACCCTAATTACCTCGTCAGGCACGATGTACATACTATCTCTCACACTACGTGTAATATCCAAGCTAATAAAGCTTAGACCGCTCAAGCTAGAGCACTCTCAGTGGGAACATATAAAGTGTCCGAGCACATGATAGATCCAGTTCGCACAGGCTCTCATTCTTTGCCAGCGCACAATACGTGTGAGCGACGGTCGAGATCTGTACGGACCACGGGCCGAGCATGTCTAGACTGTGTCAAAACCGACTTCTTCGCCATGTGCGACGCCGACGCCGATGATTGTGCGGCGACGTTCGCCAAGAGTTGGGATGATACTATATATAGGACTTAGACAGGATCTTCGCGGATGAACAGCCGAGAAAGATCGGCGCCTCGTCATGTAAGCTGAATTTATAACCCGAGAAGATATTGTAGATGTTGTCTCGGTACGGCGTCTCCCGATACTCAGTGTTCGTAACTTTGCGTGATATGTACGGGAAAATGATAGATGGCGTGTGCCAAGCGGACGTGGGAGATAAAGGGAGTCTATTGTGTGAGGACATTCTGCCGCGAGTCGTAATTTTGTGTGATAATACGGCAGAGAGAATCAGAACGATATGTCGCGTGCGGAAAAATTATAAATAGTTCTAGCCAAGCGGACACAAGATAAAAACGAAGTGTGCGCGAAGAGCAGAGAAGAGCGTGTTTACTGACAACTTGTGCCGAGATCGGCACGCGTCGGATATAATTGCCGAAAAGTCCAGACAGTCAGACGTCAAACGCTCGTCGGCTCCGCACACGAGACGAGATGACGTCGTCGGAACGGGTGTAATAAAAACACAGCTCGAGTGGAGTGTTGGAGCGCCAATCAATCACTTCGCTCGGGGCTGTGGAGATATTCTTTCTTACCAACGCGGTGTCGGACGCGCAGAGCTCGAAGCCGCAGTCAATCGAACAACGGGCGTCGAGTTCTTGTGTGGTTGGAATGCAAGCATTGCAGTTGGTCCGGTCTCCTCCGAGGCCCAGAGCCAGAATTTAGGGTAAACGAAAAGGCTAACGGACGAGTTTCAAGTGATTACGCCGAAAAAGGAAGCTTGGTGTGTCTGGGGGGCTGCGATGCGTCATGACGTCCAACGTGTGGGGCAGCCTTCGATGGGATCCAGTCGGACGGACTCACGGAGTCGAAAAAGACAAAAAAAAGACATATTTAACTTGTGCGCTGGTCGATCGTGCTAAGAGGATTGGTAGCAGATTGCACGAGCTTGGCGACCGACTACCGCCGGCGAACAGAGGAAGAACAAACGCTCGATCGGGACTGAACCCTGATGCGGAAGAGGCCCGTCCGCAATGTGGCGGTGCGTCACGTGGTCTTCTGCCCCTTTCTTACTCGCCGCTCGCCGCCTGGGTTGATATTCGCTCTGACTTGAGGCTGACGGTTTGCCGACACGAGCTGGGATCGGACTCTTTGCAAGTTCTATTAAAGGGAGTTGTTACCGCCTCGTTGGCCCCACGCCAGGTCTGACCGCGTGTTCCTCTGCCCCGGGCCCATATCCCCCTTGCGCTCTCCCACCACACCACCCCTGAATCTTACCCGTCAGCTGGTCAATCAAGGGCTATATAACCCCAAGCGCTTTCTTCATCTTGCTCCCCCTTACCGGCCGCGTCACCCACCATGGCCAACTTATCATCTACATCATCTTCATCGCAAACTGGGTAAGTCCTATCCTCGCCGTCGTTACCTTGTCTGTTAGCCTCATCCGAGCTCGATGTAGACCGAAACTGGCCCATGCACTCCCTACTGGCTCGGCGGCGGCCAACGTCAAGATCGGGCACGTTCAGCTTCGAGATCTGGTGCATAGCACAGGTCCGCGGGGACGCGTCGCATACGTATCCGACAAGTGCATCAAAGAGGTCGACGTCCGGCGCGGCACACAGGTTCGTTCTGCTCCTCCTTGTTCCTTGTCCCCACATTGTTCGACCCCTTGTCGATCAGCATGTGACTGATTCTCTCATATAAACAACCGCAAACTTACTTCCTCTCGTACCTCGCAGACCACGCGGACGCTCGCAGCGCTCGACTTCCAACCCAACTGCATCGCGCTTAGTCCGTCTGGATCGCTGTTGATCGCAGGCGGCCAGCGCGCCGAGCTCCAGATCACGACCGTCGCGCCTCCACCCCGTCCGTCCTCGTCGGGCCGGAGACAGTCCCGGTCCCGGTATGGTACCGCTGTTTCGGACGAGCGGGGTAAACCTGTCAAGGGTGGATACAGTGTTGTCGATGAGAGCGATGAAGAGACCGACGAGGAAGAGATCGACGATTGTATGGAGTGGAGTCGACCTGGCGAGGGCGAGGCAACGAGGACTAGGCGGAACGAAGTTCGGGGTGGTGGCCACCGCGATTTGGCGAGCATCAATAACCATGTGCTCGTTCTTGGAGATGAGCCGGCTACGGGCGGTGTTTATGGCGAGACCCAGCGAAGTGAGTAAAATTTTATTGTTTTAATTTGGATTAATCTCATTTCCGGTAGATCCGGAACAAACCCGAATTGTGGTTTCGAACAACGACGAGTACGTGCGAGTATACGACGTCGATACGCGTGAATCTGCCGGAAGGGAGTGGGGCGGTCTGGATCTAGTCGGAGCCGTCAAACTTGGGACTGCTGCCAACCATGGTACGAATTCATCATCCACAATCATTTCATTTCGTTAATTTCTTTTACCAGTCTCATTCTCACCCGACGGTAGGACAATGCTCGCAGTCGGTGACGACACGCGCCTCCAGATCTTCAACGCCAACAGCCGAAGTCGACTAGTCGACTTCGAACACGTTGGATCCTACACGAGTACGTCATCCCCTAACCTCCCTGCATCCTGCCCTTTCGCCGTCAACTCACCCTCAACCCCAAACCAGGTGGGACCGAACCAAATTTCACGTCCGCCTGGTCCGCATCGGGCCTCCAATTCGCAGCAGCCTCGCAAGACGGCACGGTCACCGCATGGGATGTGCGGTCTTCTCGTCCACTAGCTTCATGGCACGTCCCGTTCCGATCAGGATACAAACCCCACGCCCGACCGCTCTCTCCTCCGCCCGCACCGGTCCCAACTCGCGCTAGTATGCGAATGGGCTCTGGAGCGTGGCGAACATATCAGACATATCAATACGATTCGCGTTACGCGGGCGCGTACATGAACACCGAGCAGTTTATGTGGGACCCGTCCACTCAAGGACCCGGCCACGGAATCCGCAGTCTGAGGTTCAGTCCGTGGGGAGCATCAGCGCCCGAAATGCTCGTATTTGCCGAACACACGTCCAAGGTCCATATCATCGACGCGCAAACGTTCACGACTCACCAAATTCTCGAAGTCCCACGTGCACCTCGATTAGGGCCCGAGTCGCCCGTCCGCGAACCTGTGACGCTCCCGCCTGGAGGTGTGGATCAGTGTGCGGGTGGACCGGTGGGCGGAGCTGGGTTTTATATGCCCGGCCAGGGAGTGGATCCGAGGGGTGAGAGGGAGGTAGATTTGACGGGCGTGACGTTTGATCGGAGTGGTGGATGGATGTATGTCGGTACCGAGCGAAGCGTGGTCGAGTTTGAGATGGTCGGACGGGGACGGAGGACGTATGATGTCGCCGAGTGGAATTAACCGTTCCTCACACTGCAACGACGAAACCGAACGAGATGGCACATTATCATATCAACACCACTCTTCAAGGCACGAAATCGCTTCTTTTTTGTATACGTTATATCTATCGCAGCTCGGACTCTTTTATCCACTTTCTATATCGCTTGCTGCTATGTCCAACCACACAATTGTATCCCTTGTTTTATGTTTTCTCACTGCAAAGTTTTTGTTGCGTTTTGTGTAACTGTATATGTACTCATTGTTGCAAATTTTAACGGAATTTATTGAATTTGGAAACTCTTGGAGAGATGGGGTTGGCTTGGCGGCGGGATAAGCGGGGATAAGGGGCTATCGGGTATGACGTAACGGCGTGGCTGAGTCAGCAGCTAAATAATTGTATTGAGGTTTGTCTGGAGCTAGAGTGCTTGTTATCCTTTGTCGGTTTGTACGTAGGGCATAGATACACAGGGTTTATGCCATCTACGCATATCATGTTTCATCGTACTATTGAAGGCAAGTTTAAATACTAGCTCCATGATATGTTATTAAAAAGTACGAGTGTTAAAGTGGTAATAAATACAGAGAGCTAGGTGAGCCTCGGGCCGGAGGAAAAGGTACATATCTAGCTGGAAATACGTCGCCTGGGTCACAAGACGCCCGCACCGATAAGTCCATTATCTCACTTTTGGGATGGTGCGTTTTTAGAGGAAGGTTTCCGATGGCGAGCCCCGCCTTTGTTTTTCCTGCGAACCTTTTTCCCCACAGGCGCGGACGACGTAGAGGGTGCAGACGCTGAGGCAGGAGATAGCTGTAATGTGGTATCGTCGACTTGTTGGTCCGGGTCCCTAGAAGGCGGAGCAACTGGCATTGACGAAGGTGTGGATTTTGAGACGGTTTCCGCGGGCTCTGAACGTTTTGAACGCGATTGGCTATATCCTGGTAGAGTTCAATCGTTCAATTCGCCGTGAAAATAGCTGGGTCAAGAGAACTTGCCTGCAAACGGATCCATACGTGGGCGTTTCGCACGACTAGCCGGTCCCTCTTGTGCTTCGACTTCCTCCGAAATGGCTGCAGCAGTCGGCCCGTTATTCGTCTCCTCCCACCCGTCAAGGGATTGGTCCGACTCGACCTCCTCATCTTCACCCGCTCGTTGTTTAGCCAAATCGGCTTCACGCGCGCGTTTCTTCGCTTTCCAAGTCCCAGCTTCTGGCTCTGCGTCGCTGTCGCTGCTGCTCTCTTCCTCGTTTGGCTCGACATTGGATTCGGTCGGCGCAGGTGGTTGAGTCGAACTGCCTTGTTCATCGTCGAACCGGATATGTGTCGGTTTTTGACTGGAAGAGGGTTGTTCAAAGTTTGCAGGAGAGATTGCAGATGCCAAAGCATGTTTAATGAACCGGTTGGCGACCTTCCCGTCTACAACCATGGTGCCTAGTTATGGGTGTGTATTAGAACCACGATTCGTCCATGCGAAGGTTAAACATACGTTTGGCAGGATTCTCTGCCTCCTTAATTTTGGCAAAGTACTCTTTGACGCGATCCTGTCAGGATAGACTTAAGTTGGCTAAGAAAAGCGGGGGGAGTAGAAGATTAGGACCTACCAGCTCCGCAACCACATCGTGAGGTTCACCGGAATCTGTATGAGAGGGGTTTACTCCACATGTCCTAAGGTAAACTACCATAAGGTGAATTGAAAATCTCCCGTCAAACAAGGTTTCATACTCCATACGAGGTCATTGAGCACATAGGATAGCCATGTTTGAAGCTTGGCGCGATCCAAAGGAGTAGAGAGTTGAGTGGTGAGTTTGGATAGGGGTGTCTCCAGGAGAGGCTTTAGGACCTCCTCAAGTTCGTCTATTGATGATACAAGGTCGTCAACTTTGTCCGTGAGTTGCCCAGACATTCTTCGTGGAGGTGGTGGTCAAATTTGGGTTACGGGGCGGGCGCTTGATTTGTCCACGGTTCGTGGCGCTCGTTCCGGACCTTGACTTGCTCAACTCGACCACCACTAGTTATAATAGCCTATTCGAGATACCAGCACCACAAGCAATTCGATTGCGCATAATGCTAATACTGATGCTTTCTCCGTAAATCCTCACTTTAATAACGCAATCTCTGTTACTCTCCGGGCTATCGTCGTAAACGTGACGAACTACACCTTCAACGACCGCTCCCAAAAGTCTCGGCCACCGAGTTTCAGCCTTTCATAACTTCCGTTTCTTGGTTGTCTTCAATTCAGCCTCATGAATCTCGTGACTCATGAACCACTCTCAGGCGTCCTCTTGCATCTATCTTCGGACCGAGTATCTGCCGAACGCTTAGCGAGCCTATAGGACTTGGTTCTTGCGCTTCCAAAATTAACAATCCGACAATTCTTCGCTCTCAGCCTTCAATTTCGAAGACATCCGAGGCACAAAACCTGTCTTTTTGCGGAGAAATGACCCTCACTTCAAAACGCTGGCTCATTGCACCATACGTGACAACGCATCTGTGAATATAAAAAGCCGACAGAAAACTCTAGAGCTCCCTCACCCGCCCTTGCTTTGCGTCTCTTGCATCATGGTGCTCGCTAAGTTCGGCATCGTTACTGCCTTTGTTGCTGGTGCTTTGGCCACGCCCATCCTGTATGATGGCAAGGCTCCATTGAACTATACCTCCGCCAATATTGACGCCTTTGCGGCCCCTTATGTTTAGTAAGGGTTATTTTAATAATTTATCAATTGTACACTTATAATACTTTCCTAGCGTCGTCAAAGGAAGCAAGGCCGCTAGTGGAGTAAGTCCGCATTATGTATAACTTAGATCCGCTATTTATGCCTAGTCTAGTACGTTTCGTTTGACCCCAATGTCCCACCACCCACCACTCTGTGGGGCTCGTCGAAGTCTTTCCCAAAACTAGCCAAGGAGCAAACGGTCTCCGTAAAGATAGATAATTCGTCTGTTTTCGTACCTGGTGGGAACGCCGCCAACTCCCAATATGGATTCCGTCGGTATGTATCTATACTTAATCCCTCATGTGTACCATCAACCCCGATTTGTAGCACTGAACTCATCGCTCAAAATGACCGAACGGTACTGGAGAAGGGCAAATCAGTCTGGCATTTCAGTATCCGGCCCGATGAAAAGCGACCATTGAACTATAAACACGAGTACCAAATCGTGTTCATTGAGCCAGATGATGGCAGTAAGTGTTTCGGTTTTCGCATGCCTCGCGTCCCACGTTCTCACCCCAACTCGTGTATAGCGCATGTTTTCGGCGTCAAAGTTGGCTCGAGTTTCACCGTGCCCACTGCCGCCAACCTGCCCACGGCCACAGCTCATAACCTCGAAGTTCTAGACCACGCCCTCAACGTGGTCTACAGCACGCCTTTTGACCTGCTTACGTGGCACAACTTTGCTATCCAGGTTAGTTCAATCTCAACGTGTTGTCGTCCAGCATGCAACAAACTTACGTCATCTCGCTCAACGTGACGGCTAGGTCGATTGGGATGCCCGTACCCTTGGCGTCTTTGCGTCCAAGGGAGCTGCGCCACTAAAGAAAGTATCGAAACTCGTGTCGAACAACAGCACACAGCCTGGCGCTCTAGGTGATTTCCACTTCGGCGTTCTGAAGGTGCATATATTCGACTGTTTTATTCTGGCACATTATACTCATTAGCTCCTGCCTCAGCTCCCGCTCGCGAATCCCAAGGACACAACCTCTCAGCAAGGAGACGTTGTGCATCGTGGTATCCAGGAGGGAACTCTTGAAGGGCTTTACTACTCGGGCGTGTTCGTGGAGAGCGCCTCCGGTGGCGTTAGCGCTGGATTTGGGACTGTTATCCCCGCGTTTTGATTGTCGCAAAAGCTCTGTCGTCTGGTCTCGAATTCATGAAACTGATTGATTATCATTACCAAAGAGAGTTAAAAGTGCATATATGATGCAATATCAGACGGATTGGCGCCTCGCGATAGGACCTGCATATCACAAGAACTGAATACCTGTAGATTCAATCCTCGTGAAGATGAATATCCTAGGGTGTCCCTAGCTCTGCATTCTCATGCAGTCTGACTCCGCGTGTATAAGACTATCCAGATGCAACAGAGGCGCGCGACGGCAGTCTGCTCTCAACTTTTGCCCCCCACTTTGTTCTGAAATGTTGTCTAGTCTTGGCAAGGAGGAGAGACACCCAATCGATTTCACGTCTAAGTGGGGAGAAGGGGAAATATTCAAATGATAATATGACAAACTGCCCTGCAAAACTGTGAAAAGACTGCAAGTCCGTATTACAACTGGACTAAGAGTGCGCCATAGATTCGTGCTAGCGCACTTGATCAATGGAAAGGTTTGCCGCTTTGATAGACGACCTCTAGACGCTAATCCTACCACGGTTTTAATCGAAACAGCGGGAGTGCCCAAACGAAGAGCGGTTGAAGAGGTTGCTATGGTTTATACGGTCGAAATGGGCGAAATACTGGCTCATACTCGCTCAGAGATAGATCTAGCCCTCGCCTCGGAGACTGATCATGTTGGGCTAATCTTACCCGCATGTTTCGCCGTCGCTCAAGACAAAGATGCCCGTATTTACGCTCTCCAAGAGTTTAACTGCTACTTTTCACTTGGAACAATAGGATAGTAAGGGCAGGATGGCTATTCCGGGAGCGGAGCGCAAGCGAGTTTCTAGCCCATAAAAGGGAATGAATCAGTGCGAATAACAATGACTTTACGGCCTACTCACAACGTCCAGGTACGCCGCATCAAAATTGCCGCGAAACGCCTCAGCGTCTCCAGTAATTACAAGAGCCTATGAGAAGACAACCGTGCGTCAACTATAAGTTTCGGGTGCGCATATAGTCACAAATGCTAACGATTCTCGTCATCAGCGTACACAAAGTTGGTTTTTGCCACCACTCCATCTGGGTTGACCTACTTGGCGGTGATGTACAAGGTTTCAAGATCCAACTCCCAGATTGCGCCCTTATATTCCACTGAGTCCGCGCCAGTCGCAGCTCTGAACGAATTAGGTCCAGCCACGGGCGGCGAGCCGGGAAGTGTCTGGGTAGTGCCGATGATAAAGAGATAACTGCGCAATGCGTCAGTAGCGACAGTTGAACTCTGAAATTCCAACTTAGTCCAGGTCGCCAGACCCAAGGCTGCTATCAGTGGATGCGAGCCCAACAGCTGCAACCGAGTAAGGTGCCGAACAACCCATTCATAGACGGCTTGCAGGCTCCTAAGTATGGATATGTGGCCGTTGGGCTGTTAGCGACTGTTCCATCAAGCTGGTTGGGCGATTCTTTTGAATACGAGAAGGATACTTCCAGCGTCCCAGCTGTAACAATTAATATAACATCTCACCAGACGTTCTGAATGTCTGTGACTTCTCGACTGGGAACTTCGACTCTCAAGGCGTGCGGGACGCGTTCGAACGTCTCATAGAAGAAGGCTATCAGGTATAAATTGTTGTGGCCTATACCCGCTACGACAACCTTATCCATTCAAACAGCCTCATCGGCACAATTTCCGGTGCAATCATCCTCGTTCATTGTATATTGAGCGTATACTATGCTTCCACGAAGACAACGGGCCCGGGGCCAAGGCAGAATTCCAATTTTACGCAGACTTGGTTAAGGTACAAGCCCTGAAGTCCGCACCGCCAGTCAAGCCGACTACCACCAAGCGTAAGCATGTCCATAGCTTTGAGCCGAGCGATAGATATGGACCAGATGGTCGTTCATTTGATGGAGCGGTTTCCAAACGGCGCAAACCTATCACTGCTTGAACTCGTCGAAGGTTTCCGATTACAAACACGCCCCTTAGCTTCTATTTCTGGTTTGACACCTGTAGTATCAAGAGAAAACTTATATGAATTAGTGTTTGCGTCTTATGTATGCGACTGAGTTTCTTACATGAATTCTTCTCTGATAACCTTGTATGTTGTGATCTACGAAACTGTGCTTTGAAATGAATTAAATTGAATGGATGTATACATCTGCTGAATCACAATTGCTGTTCTCCGAACGCAAGCGCAAGATACGAAAGTTTGAAACATAATCATGAACAAGCGAACAGGAACAAGCGAGAATCAGTCCTGTTGAGACTTACGAACAAGATCACAGCTATTCTAGATTAGATTAGATACGAAGTATTTGAAAATGGTCATGAGACTCTATTGGAAAGGTATGTGCCGGACGGCGCTTGTGCATCCCTGTGTGTACACCAATATCTGGTTTGGACCACGACCTCCGGCCAAGTCAAACAGATTCTTATCTATCGCAACTCATTCGAATTCTCGTTCCCACTCGAAACATTGTGCCCCCATGTTTTCAAACCCAGTCACCAGCGCCTTCACACAGCTAGAGGCGGCGCAAAACCAGCTTGCCACCTCGGCATCCACTCTTCACGATGCTTGTACCACGCTCTACCAGGCCGCTATTGAACCTCGTGGAGATGACAAATACCTCGTGTGGCTTCACAACCAGCTCACACAGCTGACCGGCCACCTGAACTTGTTTGCTATAACTGAATCGAAATTGAAGCAATCTTTGGCAGTCCTTTGCCGAGCGAGAAACCTGTCGAGGAATCTTGTCCCCATCAATACTCTTCCCGTCAGCGTGCTATCTACAATCTTCCAATATGTTGCGCTGCAACCGAAGAAGGCCACCAAGTTCGACGCAGATCCTCCACTCCATCCATTGATTGTTATCTCACTCGTATGCACCTCGTGGCGTCAACTGGCGCTAGACACCCCCCAGTTGTGGACACATATTGACTTCTCGCCGGGGTTTACGTCGGGCCACACGGACAAGGCAGCCCTAAGACTGATGGATCGTGCGGTTCTCTGGTCGCAGCGCGCAGGCAGTATGCCTCTTCATCTTCACTTCATTCGCTACCGCAGCGTCAAGGGACAAAAACTTACACCGGAGATGAAGGGTATTATGGCCCGCGCAGGGTCTTACCTGTTCTCGTCTCAATCGATAGAGGAACAGATGCACGAGGCTTTTAGTCTATTTAACGAGTATGGTCGATCGGAAAGGCTCAAAACGATTGTGGTTGAGAATCTTACGATGTCGAGTCTCGCATTTTTTGAGCCACCGGAGTCCCGGGCCCAATTTTGGTCCTCATGCATTCCGCCTACCCTGACAACCCTCATCTTAACAAGGACTCCTATCACTGTGTCACCCGATCTGAACGAACTTATGGTACTGCTTTCAAGAACCCCCAAACTCCGAACTCTGGCTTTACGGCTCGACGAGATGAAGTCATGCAAAGACCAGGACTACCCGGACGTTAGCTTACCCGACCTGGAGCACTTGGAACTACTTCCAACAAACAGGGAGAATAGTGATATCAACACACACCTCTTGCGTAGTATTATACCGGGGGATCGCGAGCTTGAGGCGCGCTTCAATCCGGCTTGGCCTAGCAGTGACAAGTATCACTCCTGGCCTGGCAGCAACGAGTATAACTTTGTGATTCAGAAATTCTTCGAGCGCTCACATGTCACTTGCTGGCGTACAACTCTATCTGGAGCTGAGATTAAACTTCCGTTGGCCCAGCAGCTTGACTGTTTGCCCGAGCTGCGACTTCTACAACTGAGCTTTGCTGGTGACGGGTACTGTGAGTGTCTAGATGCGCTTGTAGTACCGGTTGATGGAGAAGGGTATCGTGCAAGGTCCTCGAAGCTTGAGGTGCTGGTACTCTTCGATGCTCATATGGACTTACCAGCCCAAGAGCGGCTGAAGCGCATCATCGAGAGCCATACTCTGAAAGTATTTGTCCTTGGACCTAGATCTTATTTTACCGGCAGCAATGGTATAATGTGGGACCATCATGGCGCAATTTATGACTGGATTCGCGCGCGGGTGCCTCATGTAGAATGCCCTTGCGAAATAGAGACAGACGACATGGATGATGATATCCGTGGATGCGATCTAGAATACGATTATGGCTCTGATTATGGCTCCGGTTAACGTCTTATGTAGCCTTATCGCTGTTGGTTTTCCTTTGTTTGCAACCATGTATGTAGTCTACGAATATTTAGATCGCGAGATGTGAGAGGAAGTAAAAGACACCATGTGAGTTAGATTCACCAATGCACCGGCCCCGTCACTCAAAGACCATCAACTCACCCTCTGGCCTACTTAAAAAGACGACTCGAGATATGTTGGAACACGAGCAGTTTGTCCGGACGACATGCCAACTAACCAATCGTAAAATATGGTGGGAAGAATCACGGACATGCACCGGTTTCGGTGTCATGTATACAACGAGAAGCTTGCCGTTCGAAACACATTGGGCTTGGAAAAAGCCATATGAATGTCAGACACATAGCCTTTTTTGAATATAAACAAAGAGAAAGATCAGGAATATGATATATAGTCGCTGTGAGGCTATGCCTGATAGCAAGGGTAACACATTCTATAAATCTGCTTCAGAGCTATGTATAAACAGTGGAGAATTGGGATATCTTCGTTCTGCAATGCCATTGGCGCGTTTCAATTAACTTACAACCCAGGAGCTGAAGGTCCGCCTCCCGGTGCGCCAGGATTATACCCCGGAATCTCACGGGAATACACAGGGAACTTGGGTGTGTAACCAGTTCCAGTCGTGGCGCCCCCGAGACCAGGAGTGTATCCAGCGCCTAAGCCTGCGGTCGTAGAGGGATAGCTAGCGCCGGACGAGATGGAGCTTAGACCAGAAGGGCCGAGACCCGAGGGACCGAGTCCGAACTTTGAGGAGCCGAGGCCAGAACCGAGGCTTGTCGAGCCCAAGGCAGCCGAGCCTAAGCCGGACGATCCGAGACCGGACGAACCGTACCCGGATAGGCCGTTAGCTCCGGGAACACCACCTCCGTAGCTGTATGGCAGGCCAGACCCGGTAGTAGGCCGGCTCTTCGGCTGATCGCGCGCACCCGTGCCAAACTGGAGGTTCCACTTGCGCAGTTCGCTCAACGAGCCTTGTGACTCGGACGACGAGGGAGCGACGTCCATCAGAGCACGGAGGAAGTGCCGTGCTTCGAGGATGCGCGGTTTAGGTGGTTCGGGCTCTGTTTTCTTGGCCGATTCGGACTCGTCTGGTGTGGTAGTATCCGAAGAGGCGGGAGATGGAGATAGGTCGGAGGAAGAATATAGAGAAGAGCCGTCGTCAGAATTGTCGGCAGAGGGTGCTTTTGTCGGTTCCTTTTCTGCCTCCTTGGTCTCCTCCTTGGCCTCTTCCTTGGCCTCTTCCTTGGCTGGGGTTGATTTGGAAGCATCGCCGGTCGGGGTCTCGTTCGAGCTCGGAGCGTCCTGGGACTCTTCTTTCTTCACGGCCCATGGAAGCTTCACGCTCTCCTTCAGTGCATCCATCGCTGCTGCAACGCAAAGATCTACAAGATGATGCGTGAGTACAAAACGAGCGAGATAGGCGTTATTCAACTCACGCTTCAAGTCAGAACCACTGAATCGGTCCGTCTGTTTCGCCAGTTCACTGATGCTAACGTCTGGGCCAAGCTTATCGTCTCGCAACATAATCTTCAAGATCTCTTCGCGAGCGCGTTCGCCTGGCAAGTCAACCAACAATCGACAAGGCAAACGGCGGAGCACAGCGTCGTCGATATCGAACGGCCGATTGGTTGCCCCGATAACAATGACACTCGACGCCATCAAGCCGTCCATTTCTTGCATGAACTCAGTGAGCATGCTGGTATGCCAACGCGAGCCACCACTGCAAGCTTTACTCTGTCGAGAACCCATGATAGAATCGATCTCATCAATGAAGACTACGCAAGGTTTGAGACGGCGGGCGAGCTTGAAGAGACTGCGAACGAGTTTCTCGGTTTCACCAACCCACTATAATCAAGATCGGTCAGCATTACAGACTAGATAAGAGTAGGATGGGCCGCTAACCTTATCAGCAACGTCAGAAGGTTTGATAGCGAGCTGCAATTAAATATGAGTTAATGGGCCGATAAATTCGTCAGGCTTAAACATACCATCCGGGCTCCCGATTCCTTAGCAAGGGCCCGAACCACCAGCGTTTTACCGGTCCCAGGAGGGCCAAAGAGTAACGCGCCAGAAATCGCTTGCTGCTTGAGAATTCCGGACTTGAATGCTTCTGGGAAGAGCAAAGGAAGGGATACAATCGACCGAACACTATCGATGACTGTCATCGGAAGGTGGACATTCTCGAAAGTGGTCGAGAGTTTAACTAAAGGTAAATAAACCTTCAGCTAAGATATCGACACTGGAATGAAAGAACACTCACCGACATCGACGATACATCCAAGCAACCTTTGCTCGTACTCATCCAGGTCCGCGGACTTCACCTTCTCGATAACCTCATCGACAGGGGGTTTCTCCTCTTCTTTTTCGTCCTTGTCATCCTTCTCGTCCTCGTCCTTGTCCGATTTTTCGTCCTCGTCCTCGTCCTTCGTCCAGGCCTTGCGCTCTTCGTCGCTATTATGTTTCTCCCGCCAAGCATCCTGCAACTGCGCCCAGGTAACTATCGTCCGAGCCCGACCCTGCTCTCCTTCGTCCGAAAGCATTGCCGTCGCAAGTGCACGATCCACAACGTCCTTGAGCGCGTCTGACTCCAACAAGCGCTCCTCCCACCCCTTCAACAAATCCGAGTCCTCCGAGTTAATAGGAGCCGCACCACATTCGATTTCGCCACCCTTGACACCAACCATCATCCGAAGCATCAGCTCGTTGAGCTCACGTCGACGTTTTTCGCGACTCGCACGCTCGAGCTCGGTGCTGCGCTTGGCCGGGGCGACGACACAGGAACGGAAATACCCCTTGAGTTTGTGTCCTTCCGGCGAGTCGTCTTCGCCAGCAGAAGAGCTGGAATCGTTCGAGTTATCGCCGTCCTCCTTGCTCTCCTTTTCTTTCTTCTCTTTGGGAACCTTGACTCGAGGCTTGAACTTCGGCAGATCGTCCAACAGCTTCCCCTTGTTCCACTTCTCCTTCAAACTCTTCAACCGCGCCGCTCGTTCCTTCGTCGAACCTTCGTCCCACTGCTTTGCATTTGCAGATGGCCGGCACGAGCTACATTGGCATCCACCTTCGTTGGTCAAGGAGGGAATGACAGACGAAACAGGCGGACACACGCCGAACACGATTGTCGTCGGCTTCGAGATGGGGGAATCTGGACCTGCGCCTCCGGTACGACGGGCACGAATGGCAGAGTAGAGAGGTGGGAACCAAGTGTTGGAGCGCGCACAGAGAATACCAAAATCTCGGATGTAGATTATCCGGCGACGGTTCTCAACCGGCTTGGATTCGGCTGGCGAGGGCTCCTCTGAGGTCGGTTCGGTAGACGTGGGCTCTTCTTCACTCGCAACAGGCGCAGGAGGGTTAGAGTCGATCAATGCTTTCCAGAACGATCCAAGAGCATCAATGTTCTTGCTGTCGTCGTCGTCGTCGTCTGTCGATTCGGTCGGCCCAACCTTTCCGAGTGGATTGTCTTTTAAACGGAACCCGGATGCCACTAACCGAAAAAGGTCAGATATGTAGGAAATAAGACCGGACGATCAGGACAAACCTGTTCCAAAATTACCCCATTCGCCTGCGGCAACGTGAGCCATGTCGATCACCTGAACTTCGGCATCGGTCTTCTGAGCAAGCTCTTTGACGGTCGCATCAATCACATACTATAAATAATTTTAATCGGTACCCTCATGAAACAACGAATCTAAACATACCTCTCCACCTTCGATAGGACAAAAAAGAGCCAACGTCGGCTCGACAAGAAGTGATTTATCCACAACGTGCGCCGCTTGATGCTGGGTCTTTGGAAGGAAGGTAATGCGCAACTGGGAGAGTGTATCGTCAAAGTGCCGAGGTGGGGGCAAGGCTGTAGAGTCGGTGTTGGAGAGAGCTTCCGAGTTCCACATGCTCTCTAGCACTTTGGATGACAACACGACCGGCGGCTTAGGTTCAGGAGGGGTTGGGGCTGTCTCCTTCGTCGTTTCTTTCGGCCCCTCGTCTTTTACAGTCTCGTCCTTCGCATCCTCGTCTTTCGCAGCTTCATCTTTTGCATCCTCGTTCTTTGTGGGCTCGTCCGCATTTGGCTCCGAAGGAACCTCACTTGGCTCCTGTGTGGCGGGAGTCGACTCGTCAGCTTGAGGCGCATGCTTGTTGATAGCAGTAGTGATTGTGGCAAGCTCGTTTCCTTCAATTGTTTCGGCGACTTCCTTCTGCTTGAGTAGGACAAACGTAGGTGTCGTGGCGACGTTATACTAAATTTGAATATGAGTAAGAAGACGTTGTGAGTACATGAATACTAATTATTCCTTACACTAGGAGAAAGGAAATGAGTAACGGGTCTTCTTTAGCAAACGAGGAAGCATACCTTTGTGCTAAATCTTCAAGAGACCCAACATCTATTTGCGCAAATGTAACATCCTTGAACTACGCGAACGATAGCGATTAGAAATTTTGCTTGTGTTGTCGCCGAGATCCTACCTGCGCACTGAGCCCGTCTAAGGAGGTGGAAGTAGTATCCGATGTGGCGTGAAATCTAACGACAATCAGGCCAGAAGTGCTCGACAAGAGCGAGTCCTACATCGGTGGTCAGACAACGTTGGAAACCAACAGTCTCGCAGCACACTCACAAAATCAGATTGGCTATTGACGTTCATGACGGGAGGGGCCGAGAAAGTTGCTATACACTCGCAGTCTCGACGGTGTTATATAGTCGTAACCAACACAACTCCGTTTATCTGAGATCTGGATCGCAACGCACGCGCTCCCGACGCGCGGTGTTCATGTCGAGTATCGCCTTGATGTACGTATATTCAACTGAGTAGCGAACCAATACGAGTTCAGTATCCAAGGGTGCGCTGGAAGGTTTGGGCATAGCCTGGCATCGATGCGGTGTTCGAGTCAACTCGGCGTCTGGCGCAAAGCCGAATTTCAAATGATGTAAGCTTCTAGCGCTGCCGGGTGGAAGCATCCTATCACCCGATTGGATGCTCCAAGCGACTCCCCCAAATGCCTCATCATAAACGAGGCACGCGGCTGCGTGCAACGGATGATGAGCTATCCGCTTTCGTATCAGAATACTCCATGGGACCTCGATAGCTGTAATATAATGCAATGCAAGATTGGCCTTGGCACCCATCTGTTGAACAAGCGAAGTATAATTCAGTGTCTGCCGGGATACACGGTACAGTATGGCTGCTTTTGAAATGACAGGGGTCATAGTTTCTATATGACCCTGATGTGTCGTGTGTACATAACATGGGCATGCTTCGCCTCGGGCATGATGGCCGTTTCTTGACTCGAACAATCGCCCTTCCATATCGGGCTCGTCCGGGTCGCAAATCACAGCGGATAATGTGAGAACGACCTGCTCCGCCTCGCTAGATGGGGCTGTATTCCACGATCGATTAAAGTTGTCATGACGAAGTTTCTCGTAGGTTGGGGTATACACGCAAAGAACTTTACTCGTGGCCGCAACGTCTGTTTTCTTTGGGGCTCGTATTTCTGGCTTCATGCTGGACTGAAACAAATTATTGGATTGTATGAGTAACCTCCACCTACCGGAGAACCTTCTCGTTTTGGGCAAATTATCACTACCCCATTTTTGTAATGGTCAATCTCACTTATGGTCTCAAGCTCTCCTAGTGCCGACTTGTTTTTAGGAATCACATGTATTCTTGTACACTACTTTATTTCATACACCTGCTACTATCCGGCTCAAATGTTGAGCGGAGGATACAGTATACGCCAAACATATTGTCGAGTACGGGGCCAAAAGTAGACGCTTAGTTGGGAGTGATTAGACCAGACCTCGGTACCCCCAAGGTACTGGTCTATGTAACAGTCTTTCATAGCCATTTAGAACTATGCGGAGCGCATACATGTCACTATTACCGCTTACGCGATACATCGTGATATAGGGGGAACCCTGTGAGTCGAACAAATCATACAGAAGCGCTCACCCGTGGATGGGTAATAGCCGGTGCAAAAATACGTTCACCCGAGCATGGGGAGCAGGATCAACGGTCCGGGTGAGATAAAGCCGGTAGCGCTGAGCGAATACCCGGTGACTCATGGAATCTGTTGTTGTACCAGATGAATTCGGCCGATACCTGATAGGCAGAGGCTAAAATCGAACCGAAAGGAGGAGTATTACGAAAGTCAGACACCGAAAGTTTCTTTTTGGCACCCCAAAGGCGGGAGCCGCATTATCGTCCGAAGCTGAACGACGCCAGAGCCATACGGCTAATTGGAGCTACGTTCAGCATCGAGCCAGACTTTCATTTTGGCGGCACATTGCGGCTTGGCCGCAGTATACAGTACGAGACTAGATTGCAGCCTTACGAAGAGCCAGCTCCATCACACTTAAACGACCAAGTATCTCATGAGGGGCAGCTGATGCAAAAATCTCTTGATCCGAGCAAGGTCCACTCGGAACTTGATAAAGTCGGCAGTTCTGTGTTATTGTAAGATATGCAGCTGCTCGCGAACTGGATCACCAGAAGTGGGAAACGCCCAAAATTCCTCTCACAACTACAACCTCAACACAAGGAGAATCAAGTAAAGACTTCTATCCTCATTGGAGAAAGGAGCTGTCTCTCGCGAGTGGTGAACTTTCTTGGGCTGACTAGGCTACTTATCCATAGGCTCATGCTCGAGTGTACCGTCAGAGGGACTATTGTAGTGGTATAATCTTCGTATTGGCCGTAGCTCCGAGAGGCTGATATTTGGGTTGTGATGTTTGGATTATATAGAATCAGCGACAGAGCCAGACCACTTTAGATACTATGTGCCCTCAGTTCAGACTATCCCGAGGCAGGATACCCGTCTGTGATGGGATGAGACAAACACCCTGAACCTAGGGGAGTTACAAAGATGGCCGGCCTAACTAGAAGCGTTGATTAACAAACAACCATCTAAGGTTGAACTCGGTATATAAGCCCACGTTTCTCTAAATATTCGTATGTGTAGCGATTCTTTGTAACGCTGTGAGGTAACCGATTTGAAAGTTACTGCGTTTCATCGAATCGGTTGTGGGGAGTTTGGTGTGACTGAGCGTTCAAGCGGAGTGCTTACTTCACAGATGACCTAGGGTTGCTTCCGGAGTGAAGTCGGGATCAGTATGGCAGCCGACATGACTGCTGATACCTGACTCTTGGTGTCTGCATCGAGCGAATGCTTCAACTGTTATCCCTGGAGAAGAAAACCGTGCAATTACAATTTACCGCTTAGGTGTATGCGTGTAGGATCTAGCGGGTGGACTTTCTACGCTCCACATTTCTATACTTCTTCAAATAAACGTAGTTTAATCTGCCAAGTACGGTACATACTGGAACGCATACATCTTGCAGACTTGTTTGTTGAAAATCGAACCGGAATTTCCAACCCGATCACGGTGCCGGTAAAAAACCTATACCCGAGCCGGTCACGCTTCGTCACAGCCACTCTAACGCCACATTGTTCAGACCACAACAGGTGTATTTTTAAATGATGTCTCAAGTAGAACTTGCGAAGACCGTATGATGCGAGTCCATGTAAGCCGGCTTCTGTGAGCTACTCAATTTGCAAGAGGACTGATTGTGTATTGTTTTCTTCGATATCACTCCATTCTCCCCAATTTAGACATATTCTGTAGACCTCCGGCTTCGGTGTTGGCGCCACAGTTACTGGCGGTCGCTTCTCCAAAGTCATTGGGGCAGGCCTACAGGTAAAAGCACTCCTCCGAAGGACCGCAAGCCTGACCATGTCGTGAGCGAGTCGACAACAAAGGAGCAAGCGGTCCCGTATCGTTTGGGTGGGGATTACAATCCGCTACACATCGGTGAGTTATAACGTTTCGAGATGAAATGCCTCTGATGGTATGTGGTACGATAAACCCCTCCGTCGGCCAACGCACGGGCTTCGGGGGCGTAATTCTGCATGGACTGTCATCGTACGGATTCGGGGCGCGTGGGTGCTTAAATCTGTCCCTGGAGAGCTCATGGTGTTCGGAGTGTGATTCACAAGCCCGTTCGGTCCGGAGGTACGTCTAAATAAAAAACCCGGCTTTAATCATGCTCATACGATCATCAACCGCCCTCGAGACCTCCGTTTGGGAGATGGGATCAGGACCTGATGAAATAACCGAGGTAGCGTTTGTGTAGAACAATTTGGCGAGTGAAAAGGTACGCATGGTGTTCCAATTTTCTGACTCTGATCGACGAGGGGTTGTTCGGGAGTATTGTTTTTTTTGCCTGTATCTGCAGTTACAGAGTTGGAAATTCTGGGGAGCGTTGAAACTGCCTGTTTGATCCGGGATGTGGCTTGAACCTCGGCCGCCTTATCTCGCTGGGCGTTGTGCGACAGAATCAAGGGGACAGCATTGGTATTCCGAGGGCGTCTGCGCATCCTATGCTGATGACTACCTATCCCAGCGAAGCCGCTTTGGCCGTGGACATCACTGTTGCTTCTGCATATGTTGCGTGCCTTCACTCAGCCCTGATTCGCGTTGGCTCACAGAGAGCTGTTCGACTAGGGTGATTCGGAGTTGTTCGAACCTGGGTGTCTATTCTTAGTTCCATCATCACTCATGAATCATTTTGCCATTTAGAGCTGACACCTTTATTAGATTGGCCTATGCGCGGGCGTTGTGTATATCCTCAAAGGCACCTCGAAGCGCAAGTTTAGCTTATGATAGTGCCTTGACAAGGAAGAAATGTATAGGTGGGTGATGGAAAAATGCCCCAGCGCCGGATCTGAACCCAAAACTTCGTCCAGGCGTAAATCCGTGTACAAAACATAATAGAGTTCATCTCTTAATGGAGTGCAAGCCGAACCGGGCCGGTTAGGATAAGCTGAAATCGACCTAAATAAGGTTGAGTAGAGCGTGGGCTTTATTGATTACAGTGCGCTAATCGTGGACAACCATGCAAGTGTGTCCGCCTGAACGATTCCCGGGCTTGCAACCCCGATCTGGAAGGCTTCGTCCCGAGACAAGGAACCCCACGGATCATTTGGGCTCGAGGAAGATGTTCTGCAATGCTTTGTTTGGCCACGACTTTGCTGAAACCCGAGTGCTCCGAGAAAAACGTCACCTATAAAACACTCATAGATAAGTCGTTCGCTCTCCAGTTTTTTCGTCTCTCGTCTCTTCTAGGTTTGTGATTCGGCGATGGCGCGCTTTACTTTCGTTCAAGCTTCGGCTGCCCTCTCGCTCTTTACATCTTCTGCCTTCGCAGATGTTGTTAAATATACTTTGAACGTCGCAAACGGACAGGTTACTCCCGACGGTGTTACTCGAAATGCACTTTTGGGTACGACCTGATTTTTTTCTTCCCATTGGCATGATTTTGATTTTTTTCAGTGAACGGCAGATTTCCAAGTCCCCTTATCAAGGCAAACAAAGGCGACACGCTCGAGATCACCGTAAACAATCAACTTAACGACCCTAGTATGCGCCGCAGTACAGCTGTGGTAAGGAACATTGTCCCTATTTGCGTCCCCCGCTAAGTCCTAACCAGCATTATATTTGCTAGCATTGGCACGGTCTCTTCCAAGCAGGGACTGCAGAAGAAGATGGCCCTGCGTTTGTAACCCAGGTACGGGTCTTTGTCTACACCAAATTATCGTAGAATGGCCTTTTTGCTTATGTTGTCCTTTTAGTGTCCTATTGCCCCGCAGGCGTCGTACACATACACTATCCCTCTCAAGGACCAGACAGGCACATTTTGGTATCATAGCCACTTGAGCTCCCAATACGTTGATGGTCTTCGGGGCCCGCTTGTTATCTGTAAGTGCGAATCTCTAACCTTAGCAACCTTTGGCTAATTCAGCCTCCTCGCAGATGGTTTGTTCAGGTTGTGATGAGGGAATTAAATCCAGCGACTTACCTATCAATTTAGACATGAACGATCCGTATCGAAACCAGTACGACGTGGACGACGAAACCACAGTTCTTACTCTTGCCGACTGGTACCATAGCCCATCCACGGAGATCATAGCTTCGGGTAACGTCTTACGAACGTACGCATTCACCATCATTCTTCAATCGTCGATTGACAGTCTAACTCTTTATACATAAAGCATCCCCGACTCGGGTACCCTCAATGGCAAGGGGCGGTATGGTCTCCTTAACATTTCAACCTCTCCCGAATCGCTCCACACAGTCAAAGTTCAACGCGGCAAGCGTTACCGTCTACGCATTATCAATGCTTCTGCTATCATGTCGAACCGCTTTGGGATTGATGGTCACAAAATGACTATCATTGAGATGGATGGTATAGCGACAAAGCCAATGGAGGTTGACCAACTGGACATTCTGGCGGGGCAGCGGTATAGTGTAATCGTAGGTCCTTACCTTTGAATCTTACCTATTTGGGTACTGACGAACGCTCGGATGGGTAGGTCAAGGCGGACCAGGAGCCGGATACATACTGGATCAATGCACCTGTCACTAACGTACCCAACACTAACATCCAGGGACTATTCGTCTATGAGGATGTCAAGCCGTGGAGGCCGCCCCAGCGTCCCTTCTGGACGTGGACCATCTCGCAGGGCATAATCGACTACTGGAAGCATATTCACGGCCATCACCGCAAAGCACAAAAGATGCGCAGGATTAGTGCACCTAGAGATGTTTCTGGAGTTGGGAACGCATTTGAAGAACGTGCTGCGTCCAAGGCTGGGAATCACCTCGAGAGACGCGTAGATGCTACGACTTTGGGTCTAGTCGTGATGGACGAGACGAAGCTTGTTGTAAGCTGTAACATACAAAAGTTTTTTTACTTAAGGCTAATTCAACTGTTCTCTACAGCCGCTTGTGAATCCCGGCGCACCGGGTGGCTCTCACCCTGCAGATATTGTCGTTCCCCTCAATTTCGATCTTGTAAGTCTTTGAATAAGCCTTCGATATAAGCCGTGTTTACTGAGCGGCTGGTAAAAAGAACTTTCTCGATGGCAAATGGAGAATCAATGGTCAAGCATATGCACCACCTAGTATCCCCACTTTGCTCAAGATCTTAAGCAAGCAAGGCAACGTTAGCGCCACTGACTTGTATGTGCATAATTACCTTGAGTCTTCCGAGCAAGCTAACAAATTAGTACAACACAGCGCTGGTTCAGAGAACACGTATTCTCTCGAAAGGAATAAGGTCGTCGAGATAGTATTTGGAGGAAGTGCACTAGGCATTACTCATCCGTTCCACTTGCACGGTGTGAGTCTTCTGGCTATTCGCTGCTTTTTGTAGGTTTTAATTGATTGTCCGAAAATTGTAGCACGCGTTCGACGTGGTACAATTTGGAAGTAGCCCACCAAACTATGCCAATCCGCCTCGGCGAGATGTTATTGGCGTTCTCGAGCCTGGCACAAGGATTCGGTTTAAGACAGATAACCCCGGGCCTTGGTTCCTTCATTGGTGAGCACCTACTTCTGCTCGGGCGTGTCTCCAACTAATCATTCGATGTGATTCGTAGCCACATCGACTGGCATCTCGAAGAAGGTCTCGCAAGTAAGTTTCTTGCACTTATACCTTGCAAGCCTCTACAAAACTAACGCATATAACCCCTTTTCAGTGGTATTCACTGAGACGCCATCCGACATCCCCAAGGTGGTCAAACCTGACCCATCCTGGTATGGCTTGTGCGAGAAGTATAACAAGCTACCGAAGGAGCTACAGTAGTCTCATATGCTCGCTTTTCTTGGGTAACTTGTAGGACTTTGCGCCTGTACGAGAGGATTTTTGATTTTTGATTTGAATTGGTCAAGGCTGTTTGGTGATCTCTGCTGTTTGTTGAGTGCACTCACTTACTGTTGATAATATACTCTATACTAGTTGGCTTGCGCAGTAATTGAAATGTCAGTATATCCAGATATGGGGGTACCGGTAGGTAATTATAGCGGTTTGCGAAAGTGCTTGCCGGGCGGGGTTTCAAGCGCCTGAGCCGAAAGCAAACTGGTGGGGGTTCAGGGGGTTAAAAACCCTTATAGATTGGCGAATCGCAGCCCAATAGAATGAAATATGCGTAGTTTGAATGGCGAAAATGATTCGAACCGTTTTATGTACATATCATGAGAAAACATGAGATAGAGGACTCCTGTATCCAAAGCTTGGGTTTGCGCGAGTATGGCGGGTTGCTCATCATCCTTTTCTTACAAGGTCATACTGAAAGAGACTACCGACCAGCCTGCCTATGCATCCTGGGTGAAGAGCCTCGAGGAGAGGTGTCGAGTCTTCAATGTTTTTTGTGAACAAGGCCACGAATATGAAGATATGGTTTAACCTTATGGTCACGCTAGTACTTAGTACGAGTCAAAAAGGAGGGACAAACAGTGTGAGGAGTAGCCGGTGCGAACAGCTTTTGATCCGAGTAGGGTCTACCTAGAAATTGACATAGCCGGAAGTCCGGTCTCAATATCCGGAAAGCAAACAAACCAGCTTCGAGAAGATAGCAGTCTTCTATGACCAAGTTTTGTCTATCCCAACGAGCGCTTGAGAACTGTGATTCAAAGATTGGCGCACAAGACTATATGAATGCTGTGGCATGATTCGGCATAGGCGCTCGTTTCGTACCTCTACCCGACCAGTTCGGGCTCGGTATACCCCTTCCTATGGTTAGTTTGGCTGTAGATAATATAGTAGCCGTGTACCGGCAGTTCCATTCCGTTGATGCGGCCGCGCTTAACTCATCTTGAACTTTACCCGTGTTTATATACACCCGTTATACCACCGGCAAGCAGGAGATACTCAAACCGGTATACCTTGGAGACCAAGGATATAAAATGCCTCAAGATTGGCTCCAGCGAGCACACACTCAGTCAACCTTTACCTCTCCATTGACACTAGCTTTCAGTTCTCACGCCGTACATTATGAGTCACCCCCAGATGGAAACTCCTATAAATATCACCATGGCCAACGAAGGTGGTATTCCTGACTCTTACATCGTGAGTAGCACAAAATCGTGACAATATGGCGGGTTGATTCTTACCCTTTTCCTACAAGGTCATACTGAAGGAGACCAGCGACCAAGGGGCACATGTGTTCTGGGTGAAGAGCCTGGAAGAGAGATACAAAGACTCGAATGTCTTGTGCAAGCTACTCTGCGAATACGAAGGTATGTCTTGAAGATAGGGCCATACGGTTAGCTGCTGATACCGTTTCAGCCGTGAAGGGATACGCGGCCAACCTCACGGAGGCGGCGCTAGAGGCAGTCGCTCGGTCTCCTGACGTCGAACAGATAGTGCAAGATACCGTAGTGACCGAGGACGGTGAAGTCGAGGGGTCGGGTGGAATCGAGGCAAAGGTCATTCAGTGCGCATATATCCACTATGTCTACGATTCCAAACTGATAGCGGCCGTAGACACGATGCTTCCTGGGGCCTGGACCGCATCAGCACCAGGTATGATTGGGACCGCAAAAACGACCCCGAATACCTTAACTATCACTATCGTGTCGACCCAGAAGGGCAGGAAGCTGATGTCGATGTCTACGTATTAGACTCCGGTATCTACGTTGGTCATGACGATTTTCAAGGCCGAGCGAGTTGGGGGAAGACAATGGACCCAAGCTTCAAGCATCAAAAGGAAGACGTCGGGGACATGGAACTCTCTGTGCTGGTATAATTGCTGGCAAGCGGTGGGGCGCATGCAAAGAGGCTAGGGTTATTGCGGTGAAGATTACAGAGGATGGGAAAGGAGAAGGAAAGTACGCCGCCGAGGGAATCGATTGGGTTATCACACAGGCCGCGGGGACAGAGAGGCTGAGCGTGATTAATGCTAGCTTTTCAAGTCCAGCGAATCCAGCCTTAGATAAATTGGCCAAGAAGGCAGTCGCTGCGGGAATCCATTTTTGCGCCGCGGCGGGAAATGGTCGCGAAGACGCCAGCCACCGTAGCCCTGCACGCGTGGCCGAGGTGATTACTGTGGGTGCCACCAGCATTGATGATCATAAAGAGCCGAAATCGAACTTTGGATCGGCTGTTGATATTTTCGCCCCGGGGGTACATATCTATTCGGCTGGGATTGAGTCACCTACTGACTACTACTGGGCCACTGGCACTTCTTTGGCCGCGCCACACGTCGCTGGCGTAGTGGCCTATCGGTTATACCGGAAAGGAGAGCAAACCCCCGAAGCGATACGCGAGTGGTTGATAGATGAGTCTGTTGAGAACGCTCTGCATCATATTGGAGAAGGTAGCCCGTAAGTGACAATGCTCTCGTTTGTCGAACATCTCCAACCATTTTTATGGCAGAAACCGATTGCTCAACAATGGAACTTAGAAGCTGGGCACGGAGTTTTCTGAGACTGCGACGAATCCCAAAACCTGTTGGTTAAGAACATAAAACGCGAATTGAAATGAATGTGTAACGAGATAGAGGAACGAAAGTTACCGAAAAGTTGAGGTGTTTGCGTGGTTCAAGGTTCAACGCATGTTTTAATCTTTCGCTCTCTTAGAACAGAGGTCTCAATGGTTGGCTAGGATTGTGAGGATAGCTTGGACCGACCATATACTCGGGCGAGAGATTCTCTAGGCAAATATTAGATGGCTCGAGATTTGAGCACAGTTTTATCACCTGGAGGACGTCGCTCCGGCAGTTCCTGAACTTGTTCTTTCTCTCCTTAGCATGGCCTCTTGTTCCTCTTTAATGTCGATACATAAGGCCATACCTTCATTCGATAATACATCATCGATTATAATATTTAAAAAAGGTAAAAGATCTGTGGTATTGTGAGTCTGTGCCTCAGCCTGCCGGTATATCAGTTGAGCGGTTTGGCTTTCTGACTACTCTACGCTATTAGCTTACCCTGTGAGGGCCACTGAGTTTCGCGAAACGACGTTTAAGCGAGACACTATATTGGAATGATTGGCAAGAACTGCTCATCGCTTCAGCCATATAAGTCATGAGTTGGACTGCTATGGAGTTCGTGTGACAGACACTATACCTTTTGGTTCCAAGTGAAGGTGGTCAAGACGCCTTCAATCATGCGTGAGTGATTACAGAATACTGTTTGAGAGTAAGCTAAATGAAAGTAAGATAAATGCTTTCTGTCTGGACTTGATCTAGTCGTGAAATGTGTAGCTAGGGAAGGAATACGTGAGTGTTTGGAAGAGCCAGCATTCAGTAAGGTAGTAGACTATGTCATGGACTAATCGTGCGGTGATCGGGGTTGCGGAAACTCCCTATTCAATCGGAAGCTCTCTGTTGATATGTATCTCTGTACTGGTCTTGATGCTCGTACCCACCGGTTCCGCAGAGGCAAGACTCGTCCAATGCCCAGATTCTATCTATCATACAGTTCTCAATCAGCTCGTAAGTCTAGCATAGATCATGTCGTTAAGATGAGGCTGTCCTTTGAACGCAGCAAGGCGCCAGGCTGGTGCCGGTAGCTCCCTTCCGACAACGGGTGCAAGGCTCCGAACACGTTTACTTTTGACGCAGCGGATGGTTGACTATCGGAGGGCTCTGGCCGCTTCGGGTGCACACTCTCCGAGGGTCATATGACATGAAAGCTCCCATACATAGACATCTAGCGCTCGATTCCCAGGTACATTGACTATTATCCCCTGTCAACGGGCGCCTCACAGGCCTCTATAAAACGTCCGTGTCTTGCGTGTTCTCACACCATCTTCCTCTCCAGCTTTTGAACTTCAAACATGGCTCTCAACCTAACCGGCCAAGGGTGTATCTACGAAGTAGATATTCCTAGTCAGACCAGCAACTGGCCATCGTTGACCCTACAAGAGGGCTCCAGCGGACCTTCTACCACCATCGAGCAAGGAGCCACTGGGCAGGTCAATCAGGTCGTGAAATGGATCACGGCAAACAACATGGATATTGGCCAGACGGTGCAGTTGGCCCTGACGCAGGGTGGAGCTAATCCCAATCCGACCAAGCTTAAGCCTGTGTTATTCAAGTGTGAGTCGTAGGTCTCGTGGCAGTTTGTTGTGATCATGAGCTTAACGTCTCTTAGTGACTAAGCAGGCTGAGGACAAGTACAGAGTCACAGTAACTGCTACTGCTCAGGCTGGTGGGACCAGTACGTGGGTGTTTAATAATTGATGATAAGGTAACTAGTACCATTCTTCTTAGGTTGTCGGAGTTCGTAGAAGCTCTAACCTGATTCGTTGAACAGAAGACTCAGAGCACCGAGAAGACAATCCTGATATTGTATCTGGCCTGATGTATTTTGACTTAGTAACGCAGTCTGCTTGATGCACGTGAATTCGGCTGTATAGCAAACCAATACGAGCTCAGTAGTCGAGGGTTCTGTAGAAGGTTTAGACTAGTAATCAGAGTCAACTCGGCGTCTAATGCGAAGCCAAATTTCGAATGATGAAAGGCTTGTAGTGCTGCCCGGCGGAAGCATTTGAACTACAGTCCTCGCCAGACTTCGCCTGAGACTCGATCTATCGGGGAGAAACGAGAGAAGGGTCTGTGCCTCGAATTAGTTGTAAAGTCATGGACCGGCCGACCAATGCAAGCGCGGCATATAGACGGTGGTTGGATTCAAAGGTTATCCCCAGATTAACCCAGATTGAAAGCCACAGAAAGGACCCAGCGAGTTTTCTACACAGAAGTTGAGCGTAGCAGATAGACCGTGACAACGCCCACAAACAAAGGAGCGGCCCAAGACACCAAACTCGGAACATCCGCCAGACAGACCAACAGCAAACAAACAAACAGACAGCCGAAGTATCGAGCAACAGGAGCACAGAGCTCCTTTCTAGGGTATAAGAGAAGCCAAGGCGCGACCGCAGAACGTGTTCTCACTTGCCACACACAAAGAAAGCCAGAAACGGACACCTGAGCGGGATCGCCCAAGCAAAGACCCTTGGCGCTATCAACTTCCACGGACAGGAGCGCTTGATTGAAACTCTGGGTCGCTTCCACCTTCTTGTTCGAGTCTCTTCATCTACCAAAAGCAACATCCGACGTCATCGCTCGCGACCTACTATCGTCTCAAACTACGACCCCTCACGATGTGCTAGTCGCTTCTCTTCGGTGCTGGCAGTCAACCATGTCTGCTGCGAGTGCGATACGGGATGAGACCTTCTCACCAATTCTTGTGGTGTCAATTACGTGACCGTTCATCTCTGCAGCTAGATTGTCCTTTGCGCTAATTTAATGATCTTCGTTCACGGCACTAGCAGAAAACTGTGAATGCCCCATTCCATCGTACTTTATGTGATATGCCTTTCACAAGGCGATGGCTCTCCTCCAAGCCGAGGGATCGCCAACCAAACCGCCTCCATCACGCCTGCGCACCGGTTCTTCGTACCACTGTCACCCAAACAGCGCTCATGGCGTATCAAACACAGCATACGCCTAAGACGAAAGGCTCGAATGCCGAGATGCTGAACGGCAAGCCTCAGCAGGGTCGAGTAGCCTTGGTCAGACGACAGGCACATCGATGACGCCACGTACGGACTTGAGTCAGTGGGCCGAGGAGGATAAGGAAGATTTGGTTCACGGTAGATACCGAACGGTCCCTCGAAAGGGAAGGTGAGGGCTTGTTGTTTACCATTTCAAGGATCAGGACGAATGATTTGCCCCCACCGGGTGCGGGCGCGTGAATACTTTGTCCTGGCATTTATTCAGCTCCCCATCTGCCTTGGCTCATTGTGTCCGCCAAATACCGTTCTTACTCCTTTTTGTTCGTCTCCAATAGCCATTCAACATGTCAGTAGATGACACCTTCTATCGTGTTGTGCACAGCACACCAACGCATATCCGGGACTGTATAATGAGTCTTTCATTTATCCTCGTCTGTTACGAAACATATCCATTACGTTATCAGTCAGCATTATTACATCATGCGCATATGTGAAAAATAAACCAAATACATCAACTTTCATTTACGGTCCGATATCCTGAGTCTTTACAACCCAGTACCACGCACAGGTGCAGCTCAGTAGCCACATATATCTTCACTAGTCGTGTCTCGAAGACACCACGCAGTGCTTTCGCGCCTTTCGTTCTGTCTACAGATGCACACTGAAGGCGCCGAGTGTGCACAATCACTAGTAAAAAGCCCACAGGAGTTTCACGGCCGGAGCTGGGGTGATTAATAGATAAAGTGAGCCAAGATAGCCAGTTCGATGGGCACTGCTTAAGGGGAGAATAGCCGGCGAGTTCAATGACTTCCTAAGCGCTCGTGAACGCTCATCGATTAGGAGAAGATAGCATTGCACCCGAGGCAAGTACCGACGACCACGGCCTTCTGACATTTCGAGGCCCTCACCTACTGAATGCCACAGTAAAAACACCTTCTATAACCGGCTTAGCTTCTGATATCACAGCAATGAACCGCCTCATGGGCGTAGAGGTCTGGAGTATATGTACAGGAGTAAGTGTGAGTGGGTGATTTCAAGTCAATCGAACCTTAGCCACCTCAAAATATCTTGATGTTAATTACCGGCTCAAGCTAAGACAGCTCGACCTGAGACGAGACAGAAGAAACGGAACGAATTACACAAAGTACGTGAATTGATATATAAGAGCGCATACATATATTCATTCTAGATCGTGTGCTTCCTTATGGCGTGACTTTGTGACATTCGCTTCCCTTGTGAAGTAATGGTCCGAGATTGACACCATACGGCTAATCTGAGTAGACAAAGGCATTTCGACATTACTTTGATACTCTCACTACCTACGATACCGCCAGGCAATTCTCCGCCGCCTTGAGCATCTGCTCATCCCAATATAGCGGACAACGCCACGCCGACCCGGGACAGTACTATGCCAGCAACTTCCTTTGCAATCTCAAAGGTCTATACCGGAAATTCGGACGTAGACTCGGAAATCCATAGACATATTATGCTGGCCGGGCGAATCGGCCATTATATTTATAGCCAAAGGAAACCACTCTCGCACAGGGCCCCCGTCGATGATCAGAAACGCTCAATAGAAGCCGAAATCAACGTCCTACACCCCTACCAAATTGGACCTTTCGACAACCTTGCATATCTCGAAATTGCCGTCAAATCCAGCCTCACGGCTGATTCGCTTGTCTCTGATGATTCCCGTGCCAAAGGCGTGCTTCTAACCCGATTGGGGGCCATATATTTGACTAAATTCGAAGAATTTGGCGACTCTGCTGACCTTGAGAAGGCGATTGATGCTCAAAGCCGAGCTTTGAAATGCCCGCCTGATCCAGCTTTTGATCAGAAGATATTATTATGCAACCTGGGATGTCTACACGGGCGAATGCTTGAATGCCGACGACAAGATTTCAATGCTCTCAAGGCGAGCATCAAGTACCACAAGAAGGCGCTGGATCTAACCGCTGGCAATGACCCGTTTCGACTCAAGCTGCACTGTTTTCTGAGTCGTAATCTTTACGACGAGTTCATACGGATAGGGGAACTGAGCGACCTTGAATCGTCTATCAATTATTGGAAGCAGGCTGTATCACCTCCCTCAGTAGCACGCTCGCTGCAATTGCAGATCTTGCCCCGCGACTTCTGTAATGCGGGAAATGCATATCGTAGTCGGTTTCTGTGTCTGGGGAGCCTCGAGGATCTGGATACCGCTATCAGCTACTATACCCAAGGCCTGCAAGCTCCACATGGGGATCAGGTCACCAACACAACCTTACTAAACAACTTGGGCACTGCTTACGAGAACCGCTCTGAGTATCTTGACCAAGAGGCCGACTTTGAACTTGCCATAAGCTATAAGAAGCAAGCAATGCGAAGCATGCTCGATCGGGATCCAAACAAACACGTCTGGCTAGGCAATCTAGGAAACTCATACAGTCGTCAGTTTCGGCGATATGGAAATCTCAGGGACTTTAACGAAGGCATTGCGAGCTATGAGGCTGCACTGGAACTAGCCCCACAACCTGAATGCGAAGACAAATGCACCCTCCTGTCACGCATTAGTACTTTACATATCTATAGGTCCAGACACTTATGGGATCGGCCTGAAGATCTCAATAACGGAGTCGAGTTCGCAAAGCGAGCCTTGCAACTTTCATCTAGCACAAGCCAACATATACCAGCCTACTGCAAGAACCTTGGACTTGCTTACTGCCTACGATTCGGGCAGTCTCAGCTGAGAGAAGATCTTGACATGGCAATCGAGCAATTTGAAAGGTCCGTAAACTGTACTGACAGTCGCCATTACGACCTGCCGGATACTCTTTTGGCATTGGGAAACACATTTTCCGTACTGTCGCATACGTTTGCAGAAAAGGAGGCACTTCGTCGATGTATGCAGTGCTATAGGCGTGCTGCACAATCAACCACCGGGAATGCAGTTATTAGATTTATGGCGGCATTTAGATGGGCTGCATATTCACTAGCCTATGATAGTGAAGAATCTCTGGTAGTCGAAGCCAATGAACAAGCCATTTCCTTGATATCAAGTGTCATTTGGATGGGTAATAGCCTCAGCCACCGGTACGCGATGATGAAGGGCATTGCTGAAGTGGTTGCTGTATCTGTCCAGGCTGCCTGGATCTTCGGGAGATACGACCTGGCGATGGAGTGGCTGGAGGTGGGGCGATGTGTCATCTGGAGCCAATTGCTGCAGCTTCGTGCTCCGTTGAACGACCTTTATAATTACGACCCAGAACTTGCAACAGAAGTTCAGCGTATTGCTCGAGGTCTTGATTGCGCCAGCCAATATGACCCAATTGAAGCTTCACTGTCGCTTGGTGGACCAAGCTTTGAACAAGTGATTCAGCAGAACCATCGTTTCGCCGTGCAATGGGACGCAATCTTGAGCCAAGTTCGCAGTATTCCGAGATTCAACGATTTTCTTCAGCCAACAACTATGAGCGACTACCAAAAAATGGAGCTCAAACACACTGTGGTTGTACTCGGAGTGCATTCGGAGTCAGGATATGCCATTTGTATACGCCCTCGCTGGGAACGCGGAGAAGTGTTTCCCCTTCCCCGACTTTGCTTACAGAAAGCACATGAGATACGACAGAGGTTCCTAAACTGGGCCCAAGGAATCGAAGTCCGGGGTAGTCGCGAGAGAAAACCGCAGCCTCCCGAGGCCGAAGAAGAAATCAAATTCAATCACATCATGGCGGAACTGTGGGAGGAGATTGTTCATCCAGTACTCGAGACACTGGGATTTCTGGTGAGATGGTTTTATACAAATTTTGTGGTCTATTCTCAGGATGTTTCGCTAGGTGCCGGCATCGGTCCAGAAACCACTACCGAGACTCATCTGGTGCGCTACCGGCCCGCTTGCTTCGCTCCCTCTTCATGCTGCCGGCGATTATGGCGACCCCGGTGCTAAGACCTACAAACACGTCATTTCGTCTTATACCCCGACCATAGGCACATTATTCAAGCCTAGTCCGCCTGCATTTCGTGGTATAGTCGGTGTGGGTCAAGAATTTACCGAAGGCTCTTCGCATTTGCCCAATACGGTGACAGAGCTTAATCAGCTACAAGCTCAAGCTCAATCGCAGGAGATTCAATTTACGAGACTTGACGGGGACAAGGCCAGTGCTACCTCAGTACTGGAAGCAATGAAATCACATAGCTGGATACATCTTGCATGTCATGCTTCCCAGAACGCTACTCATCCAACAAGGAGCTCATTTCATCTTTTTCAAAGTCAACTGGACTTGGGAACCCTGGGGCAAGAATTACTAGAGCATGCAGAGCTTGCATTTCTATCGGCATGCCAAACAGCCACCGGAGACGAAAGGTTGCCCGACGAGGCAATTCATTTAGCGGCCGGAATGCTGATGGTTGGATATCGCGCGGTGATCGCTACACTATGGTCTATCAAAGATAAAGACGCGCCAACGGTCACCAACCACTTCTACTCGCAGCTCCTGAATGGAGGTCGACCAAACGCCGAGGGAGCGGCAGAGGCGTTGCACGATGCTGTAGAATGTTTGCGGAAAGAAGTCGGAGAGGAAGCGGTTATTCGTTGGGCGCCATTCGTACATTTTGGGCAGTAATGCCTCAGTTTCTATGCGCATACAAGAGTATTTCAGTATCCAATGATCTAATTTGTGAGGTCCGGGGACCTCGGTGCCGAACGCTACCATATATAAATAGTACAAACCTGGCATAAACATGGTATATACCATTACAAACCAGAAATGGTTTATGCCGGTGCAGCTGGCATAAGCGTGAACGATGGATGACCGCAACTACATGGCTCAAGGCACAGAACGCGCGGCGGAATCCTTGTATGGTTACTCTGGTATCACGCAGTGACAGGAGCTACAGGTCGGACAACACGCTGACATCCGGCGCTAACGGGAATGCATCTCCCGGACCGGCACCTGCGCTCCGAAATGTGTTACAGTGCCGGCAGTATACTAATCCGTCAATAATGTCAGTCGATCATGAGCGCTAGCATTCGCTTGAAAGACTATATAACTCGGCCGGCGAAAGACGAATCAACTCCAACTGACTTGGGTCGCTTTCTGCAGCTATGGACGGCTCCCCGGCCTCGAAAGTCCGTGAGATATCGACTGACCTTGCCGGGTGGTTTCGCCACTTCCATAAGACATTCAAGGTTTATCCAGACGAGGTTGGGGTGACCGATCAGCTAGTAGTGTGGCTACATGCCAGCTTATCAAAAGTTCCATCCGTACGTCTACAAGTGCCGGTGAGTCCGTGTATGACTGATCCTCACGGCAACATATCCTGACATCACACAATAGCACTTAGCGAAACGAAACGAAGAGAGAAAAGGTATGCGATCATTGAAAGGAGCTGTAGTAGCTCTTCGTTTTACGAGTGCGCTGTAGGAGGACACGATTTTATACTCAAGTATCAGATCGAACCCGACGGGAACCGGAATCATCACAATGTCGTTTTGTTTATCCAAGCCAAGAACCTGCAAGATGGCAATGTCGAATTCATGTGAGCGCACCATCTTGGTCCGATTGTCATAGATTTCTGATTCTATCTACAGGAAGGAATACAAGAGCAATGGCATATATACCATGCAGTGCGAATTACTCAATCAGACCATCTGGCGGGAGAGCGATAGAGTAGGTCAACTGGTACTACTGAGCCAAGCGTGGAAACTGATCGTATACCCCAACAAGCTCAAAGGTCACTGTGGGAAGTCTAGGGATTCCATAAAGGTCCACAGGGTCCAATGGCTTCCTGGCTAGTCCCGGACGGATTTCCAGGGCATCCATTTTAAATACGAGTCCATTTCGGGTCCTTTTTTCCGCGCCGAGCCGCGGGCCGAAACTCTATGGATGATCAAAATATCCATTTAGAGGACATAACCAAGTCCGCGGACTCCTATTAGTCCCTTTGAGGGACATAATTAAGTCCCGGATTTCTAGTAGTCCCTTTGTGGGACATAATATAGTCCTGGACTTCTATTAGTCCCTTCAGAGGATATCATTAAGTCCCGAGCTTCTATTAGTCAGTCGGACTCCGAGCCGGGGTCCAGGCCTTAATTAGGTCCGAGACCAGTTCCGGATTAATTGAAGTCCGGCATCGATTAGGACTTGATTGAATGCCGAATTACATTCGGGCTGAGATTGGGGTGCGCTTACGTTACCACTTGCATACCTCCGTGCTTGTTGGTCGATGAGTTCTAATCACATAGTAGAAACGACTGTATTTTGCCCGATATATACTAGAAGAAACATAGGATTGCAAAAAATCGCGTAGCATACAGGCTGCGATACATCCCGAGTTGCTGCCTTTCTCCGTGTCTGAAGAACCCATGCCAGAACGGCACAAGATGGTAGACATAAGAAGCCGATTCGTTATACACAGTTGTAGAGGGTACGGAGAAAGAGGTG
>WSTJ01000076.1:0-47376 GCA_019623705.1 Ceratobasidium sp. 428
TGTGCAAAATTCACTCCCCAGTTTGTCCGTGACGGCGCTGAATAGTTTATTGCCGTTTTTGCTCGAAGGTAATTTTGGACTCAAATTTGGCAATGGGATCGAATATTGAGCGGATTCTTGTATGCAGCTTTGTCATATTTACAAGGAAACAAAGCACGAAGTTGGGCCGAGTATGCATTGCTCAAGAAGTATGTCCCTTGACATTACCTCTTATACAGAGCCTAATTAATTGTTATACCAGATACTTCCTCTTCCTTCTGATCAACGTCGTATTTATATTCCTTCTCGTATCGACTTACTGGGCCCTTGTCCGGGATCTTGCAGGGGCTCCAATCAAAGTTCCGGAAAAGCTCGCTCAGGCACTGCAGAGGGGTCAAGCGAGGCATTTCTTCTTGAGTTATGTGATGCTTCAAGGTGCGTTTCGTTATAAGTTGGGGAATATGGTGACTGACGCTCGTTGGATAGGCTTGGGTATTATGCCATTGCAGTTACTTAATATTGGTATCATTGTTCCGAGGATGATATATCAGACATTTACCAAGACGCCGCGTGGTGAGTGCTCACTACAGGTAACACTATCAGCATTCCTAACGGCGGGTTTAGACTATGCCGAACTCAACGCGCCTCCGATGATCAACTATGGCGTTGTGTACCCACTGGCGATTCTAGTCTTTGTGGTCACAATCATTTATAGCATAATCCAACCCCTTATCTTGATATTCGGAGCGGTGTATTTTGGCGTCGCGTATTTGGTCTACAAGTACAAGCTCATGTTTGGTAAGATTCCCCACAGGCTTCACACTTTTCGTCACTAACTCAAAAAAGTCTTTTACAAACCCGCCGAATCCCGTGGCGAAGCTTGGCCTATCACATTCCGTCGACTGATGTGGGGCCTCACCCTTTTCCAAACCTTTATGACTGGAATCTTTACACTCAAACAATCGTTCGTTCTGGCATCGCTCATGGCCCCGCTGCTGTTCGGCACGTTATGGTGGGCGTGGTGGATGAATAAGGAATGCGCACCTCTGAGTACGTATGTGAGCTTGAGCGCGGTGTGCGAAGTGCAGAGAGGGACGGAAGAAGAGGTCGCGAGGATGAGGAGGGGAGAGGCTGTTAGTGCGTCACAGAGGTGAGCTTCCGAAGAGCCGTTGGTTTGGACATTAGTTCCTGATCCGGGCGGGGTAGTCATTTGAACAAGCGACGATATGCGCAGAACGACGAAACGCTCTATGTCGCACCAGAGGATGAGCGCACGGATTATGTAAGCATTGTGTGGCTATGAGCTGTATCTTTCCTTATGGCATTTCTGTAGTCTCAACAACCAATGGCGAATTGGTATTGGGGAGTCTTGAAGTACGCCTGGCCACTTTGTTTTATCTTATTAGCCACTAACTTCAACTGCTATAGTACTGGACGAAGGCGCTATGGCCACCCAGCACTCACCGGCGTTTTACCTACACCGTGGCTACCGCTAAAGAAAGGTCAAACTCTTGCCAACTTTATCGAGGGTCATGATGCAGGCGATGGATCTGGAGACAAAGGCGACGCAGTTGTGCTCACTCTTCGCAAACGCCGCACCAGCCGTCCTCGCCGAACAGACGGAAATCAAGCCTCACGCGGGTCTTCTCAAGCGCTCAACACCTTGGCCGAAAGCAACGGCACACCGATCGGAGACACAAGCTCTAATCCTTGGCGAGACGATTCAAGCTCGGGGTCGAATGCACGGAATCGACTTAGCTACGACCATGCGACAGGGGTTATCATGCTACCTGACGATTCAGACTGGATGGGCGAGGATGAGTCAAGTGCGGATGAAGGGCCGGGTCCGATGCATATTCAAATTGATACGGGCTCGAGTAATCGACTCGATGATGAGGGCGTTCCGACGCCGGTTCCAACATTACGTTCGCCGACGAGCCAGAATAGGCATGCGACATATTTCCATCATCCAGAGAGGAGGAAGCCGAGGATGCCAGGCGGGTTTCCAAGGTCCTAAAGAAAAGAACGTAACACGAGAGTAGGTCCCCGGAGTATTGTGTGATGACCTTACGATGGTACCATTTTGGTTATGTATACCCGCAGTTTTAATGGAAAATGTTGCGTCTTACGCCGGGGCCAGTTAAGATTATGAAGCAGAAAACTAAAAGTAGTGGGCTCTGGGAGTGATAGTTCTGTAATTATTTCAACCAACTTTCTCATCCTTTTATACATCAGATACGACTTTGAAGCTAATCAATTTACGCTCGAGTTGGGTAAGCCACTGCTGTCGTAGGTGAGTTCCACCTAATAATTAGTTGAACATATTTGGACAGGATACTTAATTGCAAATTCGGTGGCGAGCTACTGGCCGAAGGTTTGGGCGCTTCGACCGATAAACAACAGCCACCACCAAGGCTATCATGCCTATTCAAACACGTACAAGGTATAAAAATTTTGATTACTAAAATTAAAATCAAGTAAAACAATGACTTCTTCTCGCTCTAGTATTCAGCGAGCAACGCAATCTAAGACTACCAGACAACAGGATGGGGGACTAGCTAGTAAGTCGGTAGTATTGTCATCGCCGAGCATTTTATACTCAACTCACCAACCAGCCGCGCAAAGTACTTCAGCATCTCAAACTAGTACGTCAGGCTATCATTCGAAAGAATTTCTGAGTAAATGTACCACTTCAATAGTGACACCAACCGAAGTCAAACAAGACAAAAGCAAGCGGCCACCGCGGAAACGTGCTCGTTGTTCTATATCTGAGTCTATGGAACCCGTAGCCGCCTCTACTGAGCGAGTGCCAGCTGAACATAGTCACCTCGCCGGCCTTTTCAACGTGCCGATTGATATACTTGCCGAGGTAAGTGCGTTTCCGCTCTGCCATGCAAAACATCCATCTACAACACACTCAGATTGCGGTTTACCTACATCCTGTTGACTTGGTCTACTTGTCGCGAACAAGCAAATTCTTCCGTAACATTCTCATGAATCGCGCCTCCGCGTACATATGGCGCAGTGCAGGGTTAAACGTCCAAAACTTGCCACCGTGCCCAAAGGATATATCTGAGCTTCAGTATGCTGCGTTGTTGTTTACAGAGTCTTGTTCGGTAAGCCTATTTACTACTCTGTTGATGGTTGCTTTTACTCAAGAAGCCTTTATTAGATATGTGGCGATCATGCATTTCGTCTTATGGATCCTATACTCCTAGTTCGACTCTGCCCACGGTGTCACAAAGAACAGTACGTTTGTTTTGCCTTAAGATTTGGACTAAGAATAATGTTTTGCATTTGAACGGCTTACTTGCGATTAGAGCCGTTGGTATTCATCGAGTCACGGACTCATCCTTGGTGTTCCGTTCTCCAAGTATGCGTAAAGCGTGGCCAGGATTCCTATGTTATAAATACTCTACTTTTTATAGACTTTGTTCCTGGGAAGCACTATATACGAGGGCACGCGTGGTGCTTATTTCAAGATGCTAGGGCTGTGAAGAGTAAACTCAATGCACTCGAACGCAAAGGAGATCGACAGGAGACCGACAGCTGGATAGACGAGTGAAGGGCGGCTGTTAATAACAGGATCCAGGTATGTCTCCGACAACATAACTTTTAGTGCTATGGCTTATCGTCCTTGTCAACCGTAGAACGCTCAACCTCTTGCTCAGTTTCTCAATAAAATGAAACGTCAAACAGCTGCCGAAAATGAACGCATGAGGATGCAACGTCGCGCAGAGTACGTCGTTTACTAAAATTTTGGTGAAATGCTAGCTTAGAGATTACAGAATTTATTCGCGACTCCTCAAGCTTGGCTGCGAACAAGCTGACATCATGGTGAACGAGAAGCGTTGGAGGGAGTATTGGAGGTCAGTAACATGGGTTGCTAGACCATTCACCGAACGCAGTTAGTCTGGTTCACTCCTTTCCACCTTGCTCCGACCAATCCATTCTTCTAGTTTGGGAAAATATTCGACCCCAGCTCCTCGCATACATTGAGCAAAACCGCGAACGACGCCTTGCGAATGAAGCGCATTAACGTAAACAGCAACGCGAAGCCGTAGTCATAAAGTGGCTGCAGTCCGAGCTCAAGTTCGAGTCGAGCATTTTCGCTCGAGTATTGAAGCATACCCCATCTGAGGACGGGGCGTCGAGTAGTATTTCAGCCCCTAGTCCTAGTCGCGTCATGGTTAGTCCACTTGTTCAAATGTCGTTTGGTGATTCAACAGCTCAACGGGGTAACGTAACAACTACTCGATCCTATTTGCAGGAACCATCGATACTCAGGGAGGCTATTCCTTCTTCCTACCTGGTAAGGTCCTGGCGAAATTTCAACACTCTGATAGAGACAGAGATGCCCCTGGAGGAGTTGAATCAAGCTCTTGAACATTCACGGCCTTCGCTTGACGAGCTTATCTTGGAGTGGAAAACAAACCTAGAGAGCTACTTAATAAGTGCGCTTCCTGAACAGCTAACCGACAGCCAAGAGGGAGATATTTCTGGTTCTAGAAATGACGCATCGAAACAAGCTTCAAGTATAATTCCTGAATGTATCATCGCTCTTGGCAACAACTCGGAGATTCAATCATTCTCAGGTCTCTCATCGGATACTCAACGCCTGTTGCGCGCCAACTGCGTTTTTATATATAACGGACTCGTGAAGTATTACCCTGACGACTTTCATGGATGGCACTTAACCGAAACCTGCGTGGCCTATGACCCTTCGGTAGCCAAAATCGCCAACGCATTGCTTGCTTCACTCCGCCTGCCCAACGTGCCATACCTTCGGCTGAAAGCCGTTGGAAATGCTTTTGTTTGCGGCCGCTGTACTTGCAATAGACGCATGACTTGGAAAGAGACAGTGCGTTGATGACGTTTCCTGTCTGTTGTTAAACTCAACCTCTTTTAGATGCAGCATTATGTGGACGAGGAGAACAAGTATGCTTCTGTTCAAACCAGCCCGCATGTGTTGTCTATTACATATATACACACGCATGACGTCTCAGTGTCCAAGCCATACAAACCGCTCCTGAACGTGATTGATACGAAAACACCACAAATCTGGGGCAGATACCGTGTGTCTTATCAAGAGTGCCTTATGTGCGAACACCTCGGTGTTACCTTTGAACACCAGCCAGATGTGGTTTCAAATCATCTTCGTGACGTGTGAGTACAAATCTACTCGCAGTCTTCTTGTGGCCAACGATAATACAATAGACATCTGATTGAATCTCCCAAATTAAACGAACATTACCGTCGCGGACTGGGGGGACCCTGAAGTAGACCGCCTTTTTCCTCAAGCGTATCTCTCTAGCGTTTAGCTCAAAGGGTACTCTCGAATGGTACAGATATTAGTCTGTTCGTGCACCCACAATTAAAAACACTTAAACCAGATTTCATTTAAGTTTTCCGGTGTATGCGCCTTAAATGTAATGGCATCTTACGGAATCGCTTCAATTATTGATATTTCTTCGGAGGTTTGTTTAATGACCAGGATGCAACGAAATTTACACTCCCAGGAAGCTCGAAGTCTGGTATCCCTGAGTTGTCCAGCAAGTCATTTGTTCGTGTTTTCACAGTCGAGGCTTCCAATCTAATTTTCAATATCATGAGTTTCCAGGCCTGCGCGCTTCCTAGGGGAGTCAAAGCAGTGAGGGATGCCATTGGTCCGGAGATAACAGTCTCTAGAGGCTGCATTCTTATTTGCTGAAACTGTGGTGTGAGTCATTAGGCGGAGTTTGTTTACGTCTGATCACGCTATTTGAAATGGGCTGCTTCTGGTATATAAGATTCGGGCACTCTCGCCGAGTCTTCCACGACCACCGTTCCCGCAACTTTCTTGCACCACTACACTAGCATGCCTCCGCAAACTCGCTCAAGGTATTCTAATCCCATAGCTCTATGATTAAGCGTCAGCCATAAATCTTTGTTTTTTGTAGTGGCAAACGAACCACTCGATCTTCAGTCGCGAGCCTAGTGAAATCATCCGGTATATTGACAATACCACGCTTGAAGTTCGATAATCCACTAAATTGTAATCGATAGTGACACAAAAGGCAGCAACAACACGAACCTCTCGCTCCTGTAAGTTCAGTGGCTTGTTCGTGCTTTACTTTTTGATAAGTCGCTCGAGCAGCCAAACCACCACCGGATAAGTCAAAGAAGGTCAAAAACAATCCTCGAACTCGCAAGCGTGCCCGCCATGACAGCCCTGAGCCTGAACCCCAGCCTGTTGCTGCGCCTCCTAAGCGGATACGAGGGAAACAGGGGAAACTTCAAGGTCTTATGAACATGCCCGTAGACATATTTGCCGAGGTAAGTAATCTCATACTACTACTTAGCACATCCTCACACCTGCACACAGATCGCAATTTATCTACACCCTATAGATTTGGTTTACCTAGCACGAGCAAACAAGTTCTTCCGACAAATGCTGATGAGCCGCTCATTTATCAACATATGGAGATCGGCTGAAGGCAACGTGGACGGTTTGCCACCTTGTCCAAAGGAGCTATGTGAGCCTCAATACGCCGCACTCGTGTTCACTAAGTATTGTTCAGTAAGTTCTACTGTTGCTTTAACAATTCATGGTTCAACTCAAATGTCCAACAGATATGTGGTGATCCCGCGCTTCGTCCAATGAATCCTATACTTCAAGTTCGACTTTGCGTAAGATGTCGGGATCAGCAGTGAGCCGTTTAGTTTCGGTGTTAACCGATAACTTGATCCTAACAAAGAGTATCTTGACTGTTCGCAGGGCCGTCGAAACATCTAAAGTTACGGACCCTACGTTGGTTTTCTCGTCCCGCAGTATGAGCCAATCCAAAGCTCCTACAAGCTATAACTCATAGACGTATCACCTATTGTAGGTCTTGTTCCAGGAAAGTCTCACCAGTATATAGCTTGGTGCTTGTACGACGACGCCCGGGCTATCAAGGATAAACTTAATACTCTCGAAAATGAAAATAACCAAGAAGAGACTGAGCGTTGGAAAAAGGAGCGACGAAACGTAGTCATCGAGAGAAGCCAGGTTCGTATTTGCAGATATATAATACTTCATGAAAAGTGAATCTTTATATCCTCACAGAATGCTCAACCCCTTATCGCGTATCTGAAAAGTATTAAGGATGAACATGATACCGAACTCTCAGGGATTAGGAAGAAACGGGAAGTAGAGTAAGTTTCACGGCTCTCATCCGTCAATAGCATATGCTGAAGAATTACAGAGTCAAGTCGCGTCTTCTCGAGCTTGGATGGGACAAGCGAGACATCGAGGTCTGGGACAGGGCCTGGCGACGAGAATGGAAGTCCTTAGCTTGCGTAGCGAAACCACTCACCGAGCGTGGTAAGCTGCATCCCCTCTCAAATCTTATTTCTCACGTTTAACCCGATCTTCTCAGGTTGGGAGAATATTCTCCCTACACTTGTTGCGTACCTTGAACTCAATCGCGACCGTCGCCTTCAGCGAGAGCGAGAACGACGACAACGGGAACGACAGAACAAGCTCTTCTATTGGGTAAATCGGGTACGGGATAGCCTATCCCCTTTTATTCAGGCCCACAGCGTTCAGCCCTCAGAAGACCAAGGTTTGGATGAATCGTCGACTTCGGGCCCTAGCGACACCGGAATGGAGTTGAAACACTTAGCAACAGGTAATTCTAAGGTACGCCGAAGCTTGGTCGCTGAATTGGTTGCATGGCAAACTAAACTTGTTGTATCGGATAGCCGCCCAGCGCACTAACTTTAAGGATGGCATTTCCTTGTAACAACGAGATTGTCAATTGGGAAGCGTTCAAGGTCCTGGTGGAAACAGACACTTCACTCGAAGCCTTCGACCAAGCACTTGAATCGTCAAGAACGACACTCGACTCGTTAGTCCTGGGCTGGATTAAAGATCTTGAAAAGGCTCTCATCAATTTGCTTCCGAACGAGCCCGACGGGAGAAAAGGAGAGCCTGACTTAAGTAGTTCAACTCAAATCGCTAGCTTGATTCCCGAGTATACACTTACGCTCGGCACTGGTCAACCAATTACAAATCTTCCCCCAAAGATTCAACGGCTACTTCGTGCAGACTCTGTCTTTGCGCGTGAGGGCTTGGTGTACTTTTACTCGGACGACTTTCATGGAACTTTATCTGATCGAAAGAACTTGGTCTATCATACAAAAGCAAATACGACCGCGAAAGCTCTACTTTCTCAGCTTGGTCTACCCAATGCGACTTACCTTCAACTCAAGGCTGCCGGATCCGTGTTCACGTGTGGGTGTTGTGAAGCTAACAGACTAATGTCGTGGAAAAGCCTAGTAGGTACACTATCGACTCTCGCCACTCTGAATGAACTGAATACTTTGTAGATACAGCACTACGTGGACGAGCGGTCGATTTACGAATCGGCGCGAAAGAATCCACGTGTTCGGTCATCGTCAATCAAGTATGTCTTCATGCATGATGTCGACGTGGTAATGTCAGTCCAACCGCTGGTGAAGGTGGTCACCACTGAGGAGCAAATCAAATTCGCTACGAAGGATTATGGAAGGTCCCGACAATGCCTTGTGTGTAAGTCTGTTGGTATACATTATTACAAGGCGGAGATTAGCGCACTGGATCATATTCGTAATGCGTAAGTCTCATCTCAATCTCTTTCTCCCGAGTGAATTTAACATTTGGGGCAATAGGCACCAGATTGAGAATCCTCAACAGGACCAGCACTATCGTTAAGCCCTTGGCTTGACATACGGTATACCCATCTCTAGGGAGTAGTTAACCGAAATCTTCCGAACCCCGAATGTATCTTAAGGCATGTATGAGAGCTTGCTTGTAATTACCTCAACACATATGCAACATGTTACTCTATCGTCTGTTTGTTGAGTCACGGCAATATCTTGAATTCAAAAGGGACTTGCATAAAAGAACACATCTAGGAAAACTATTACTCTTTATCTGTTCGGCATATATGCGTCAAAGTTTCGATCAAAAGTCAGTACCAGTATCGCGGTGCGCAACACTCAGCCGTTTCTTCCCACTGCTTCCCTACTTCCCAAAGCGTACGGTCATCTTGCAACAGACCTGGTATACACACAACCACGCTCACAGCCCAATCGTCAATCCACCATCAATCATGAAGTGTACGCGGTTTCAAGTCTTCTAAGCCCGTTAGTCGCGTATACAAGAAACAACATTTTCAAACTTGTATTCATAATATCTACCGTCTATGTTTAATCTGCATTGTAGTACGAGTAGTTTTCTGCGACCAGACGAGTCCAGGGATTAGTCCCGCAGTCGGCAAAAGCATAGATGACTATTTAGACTACTCGATATGGCCATAAGCTACCCAAAGCAACCGAGGAGCAGGCGATAGAAGCCTTACCCCAAACGAGAGCCAACGGGTGGAGTAGGATCAATCATAACTCTGGTACTTTTCCTACGATGAGCGTCCGATACGGCGTAACATCCGATAGGACATCCACTGCGAGACGATTCGATGGTCTCGGGGAAATACTGGGCACATCATTCGATTAATTGCTCCCTAATCCGGCATCGTTGATAATGCTCATCAACACAAGTACTTTGCTCCATTCGCATTGCGGTTTTGATCACATGTTCTGACAGCTAATTACCCGAAGATTTCCAACTCGCCATATGGATGTTTACCATCATCTAATCACTTCTCTTCTTTCGAAAACAACCTTCCAAGTAAAACCACGTTCTATTCACGGTGTGATTACTCCAAAAATGTCATGGACTTGGCAGAACTCTAGGAGCGCGTATGAAAATCACAACTTCGAGTGCGCTGTTACCCAACAAAAATAACTCGGTGGTCTAAAACGCGCTGGTCCTCCGTACGAGCTCCTTAACCGGATCCAATAACGGCAACACAGCGGCCCGGGCCAGCGTACAACCCAGTATAAGATCAGAGTACTATGCAAGAGAAACGTATCACAGCACAACCATCCAATATGCTCGCCCAACTACTCAAGGCCGGTGACCTAGCTCTTCTCATTCTGCTTGTTACCAGTGTCTCCGCGGCAACAAATGACGGAATTACACTTGCCATTAGCCCAACATGCGGAAAACTGTCTACTTCTGGGAATACCGCCGACGTAAACGCCGGCCTGCTTGACATCAAAAGCTACAAGACGATTGTGAGTGCGCATGTACTCTCCTTACCTGAACGCAATTTAAGTTAACTATATGCGTCAAGGTGTCGTTTGGGGATAGGTTTGTTGATAAACGACCTAGTGGTAATTTGCCAGCACACTGATGAGCGCTTGAACAGCTACACTTCAGATGGTAAAAAAGACGGCTCGGCCCCCGACCCAGCAGTAGTCGTTCCACCGAACCCACATGCAGGTGGTAGAACTACGAATGGGCCAGGTAACTCTCACTGTGGCAAAGTGTCAAGGCCTAACAAGCTGAATATTTGTTCCAGTTTGGATCGAGAATATTGCTAACGATATCGGGGCAACCTTCAAGGACTATGCGGTAAGTCATATATTGTCAAAAGTGGCTCGGTCACCGTAACATTGTCGAAGGTGGCAAGCTCAGTCACAGACCTCGCTCTGTGGCCAGACAGCAAATACGATTTTGTAACGCAGCTCAATACGTTTCTTAGTAAGTTCAGGGCACTGAGTTCAGCCATTGTGCAAACCAGAAAACTAATCACCCGGTCCAGGTCAAAATAATACGCTAAACCCATCAACTACTCTTTACACCATCTACTTTGGCATAAAGTATGTATATATTCAGCTGAACGCTCGCCTCAGCGTTTTCACCTCTTCCATTAGTGATAACATTGCTGCAGCCAAATCTGGCAATACAGCAAATCTTGCCAAGGCTGCCCAGGTTATCCTCGACAAGATTCAAGTTCTCTCAAACGCCCCAACCAATGGTCGCTCGTTCCTCATCACAGATTCGTACGGGTTGGGCAAATCTAATACTGCCGGCGACGCATACAAAAAGAAGATATTTAACGGGCTCGCATCATTACAAGCTAAGAACTCGGCTTTGAAGTTCGGATTCGCAGGTGAGCTTGACAATGCAACTTTTGATGGTGATACGGATACTGATTGTTATATGCCGGGATGTTCAAGATCTCGGTTACATCTGGAACGCTGTTCTGGGGACAACGCCTGGTTACAAAGCTTTTGGCTATACGAATAGTGGCGCCTGTTGTCTCAACAGTAGCACTACGGCAGGGTCGGTTAGTAGCTTGTACATCTGCTAGCGCGGCCACTCACTAATAAAACATGCTTCATCCACCCACCGCTAGTGCACCGACCCAAATCATACCTTCTACTGGATTCCAGGGTGAGTGTAACCTCATTGGAGAAGAAAGAAGACAGATGAATTATTCCGTTGAAGTCATCCGTCGAAGCAAACACATAGGATCATGGGTGACTATGTTGAGAAAGCTTTGTCTACTTGCCATTAGCTACCGGTTTCTATGCTGCAGAAGGTACATGAAGCCTCGGGTTGCAAAAAATATCACAATTTGAAGACTTCATAATCTCTCCACTCGATATCCCAGCTTTTTAGTGTGGTATCGTCGCCCTGCGAAGAATGGTAGGTACTGTATATGCGACTAGAAATTGTACTTATGGTCACGTGACAACGAAACACAATCAACGTAAACTAAACGCGAAATGAAATTCCATCGCCGTACTCCCGATCTTCAATCTTCTTATGGATCACGCAAATATGATTCCACACTGGTATATGTTGGCATGTGAATTCTATGGTACGGCTCGTGCTCACACCAAGATCGCTCTTCTTAACCATATAAATCAGACTTATTGACGAACTTCGACAAACGCCCCCAACCCCCAACCCCAGATCGGCTTGAGTTGCGCTTTCAGCCGCAATCAGCCCCCTCTAACCTGGCTTAGTTCCGGGATCTACATTCCTTGGCTCCCTCTCTTGGAAAAGGCTTTTGATGCTGTATCTCCGGGGATGTTCGGGTTCGAATAACGTCTGTCGGGAGCAAAAAAAATCAACGTCGATTGGATTTGGAGATCAATACGTGTCGTGTTGTCCTAAGATGGATTAATATTTCTCATAGAAGATCCAATGGTTAGCTTCGATATTTCTCGAGCTAAAATGGGCTACATAAAATGTCGTGGCTCTGGCGCAAGCCTTTCTGTTCTTGTTCTGGAGTCTCGAGCATTTTGGCGCTCTCCACTTAGAACGTCAAGAATCGCGTAGAATGAGCGTTCGATTTCAACAGCTGATTAATCGTAGGCTCGAATGAAGGTGCCCCTCATGCTATCGATTGGTAATTACTCAATGAAAAGCTTTGCTTTTATGTTCGGCTCCGCCTTGTCGTTGCGAACGCACTCTGCGAGTTGATAGTATTTGATAATAGGGGTATTCAGAGTGCGAATTCTCGTCCGATTCTGGGCCGAATTCTAGGCCACAACTCGGCCACAACTCGACCACAACTCAAGAATTAGGACCAGAATCGGACGAGAATTGCTCGAGAAGTGCCAACTCTGAGCACTTTTCACGAGTTGTCAATTCTTCCGCAACCCTTGTTCTACAACTGCGCCATCTATGTGCTGAATCGACCGCATATATCCTCAAAAAATACTTGCAATAGCACAAGTCCGACATAAACGTATTATTCCGTTCTTTAGGTGACTACCAAAAATGCGGAGGGGAGACCGATTATTTGTACCCCTGTACTCACACAGCCACCCTCAGTTGTACGTCGACAACAACTAGTTGTAACCGTACGGCGCTAAACTCAGACTCACTTCTACAACTCGAGTTGTGACCGAGTTGTAGCCCAGAATCGGGCCCAGAATCGGGCCCAGAATCGACCCAGAATCGACCCAGAATTCACACTCTGAATACCCCTAATACTATCCTCTGGGCACTCCAAGATCAGCCGACTGCTTGTTGAAATTCGGCTATATATCTGAGACCGCTCGTTCCTGGAGTGGGGTTGACCCTTGGTAGGTGATATTCCCAACCGACGGCAAATGTGTAAAACCGCTCACTCCATCCAAAGACTGACAGCGAATAAACGGCGACAGGTTTTGACAATGGCGCTCCTCAGTACTCTGCCGAAGGGCTTGACAAGCCTGGAGAAACAAATATCCGCTCACTTATTAATCACGTGAGAGTGGCGCAATATAGCCATGCCGGCTGCAGGGCTACTCGGATTAGATCAGGAAGGAGTTGTTCGGAACAAAATGGCCACGTTTTTTTCGTTCGGCTTGATAGACTATCCTCTTTTATGGTGGCTCCGAAGGGTCGGTCATAAGGCATTACACATTTCTATTGAGCTCCATCTTCGTAGTTGCTCCAGCTACGTTGTATTTAAGTAAACTTGTGTTGAGGATCGGGCGGCCTCTCGTCGATATCGCCGCCCCGACATACCACGAGGATGTCTCCGTCGGCTCTGCCCCCGCTTTCGACCATAATGGTTCATGTTATGGCCAGCCGGTGTGTAGTTGTTCATTAGCATTTCGTTTAATTTCGATTGATACCTGGATTGATAGGCACTTTTCGTGTAAGTCCCATATTTGCGAACCACTCGAACCCGTGGCTTAAACATTCTTTAGTTGCGGGATTCGTCGTTTTACTTTATGATCACCTCCTGACTTTTGGCGACGAGGTGAGGCAAATCTGTTCATATACATGCGACCCCTGCACGCTCACTCCGAAAGCCTAGGTTCAGTTGGTTTGGTCTCAACCAACAAGCGTTGTTTCGGTCATATTCTTGGTAGTAAGTACCATCACCTTCCATCTAAACCTTTTATTCACGTTTGATTTATAGAATCGATACTTGGTCAGTGTCTTAGCCAATATATTTCTGTTCTACTCTCTCATCAGCAGAACATAGGCCCCCGCTGTCCTGGCCGTAGATATCTATGGTGGGTACTACACGTCTGCTAGTACCAAGCGATCAAACTCATTGCGATGATAGATAAGGGTGGTCTTACCCGCAATCTAAGCCGAGATGTGAGCTATCTCAAGCTGAGGAAGACTTTAGTAACTCACTTAGTTCTTCTATAGTTCTGTCGACTCTGGGTTGTCATCGAAGGGTATCTGAACCTGTTACTTCTTGCTGCGGTGAGCACCCTTCTCTTCTCTTCCGGTCTCCTTACCTGTTCTCATATTTCGTGTATTTAGATCCATGGTAGGTGCTTACATATATGCTGCAAGACAAGCTCTCATTTTGACCTGGGTCTAACCCAGTCTTGATGGTAATGAGGGTGCATGCTCTATGGGGCAATCAACGAAAACTACGTCACGTACTAGTGATCGCGTTCGCCCTTTACTTTGTAACCAGCTTCGCGATCTTGACTGTGGGACTCTTGGAAACCGCTCGTATGTATGGCTTTTTCCTTCGGTGGCTAGTCTGATAAATCCGTTCCACCCCTAGGTACAGTACGTGTTTTGAGCTGAAATCATATTGTGTGCTGACCGCGCCGTCAAATTAGATTAAATTTGAGCACTTGTTGCTACATGCCTGCTGGACAACGGTAAGAGCATTATCAAAATCTTCAGCAAAACGCGTCTGATACTATTGCTGGCTTCTAGATTCCAAGATACCTGTATGCTTCGGCCAGATGAAATTGCTGTGCGATCCACTAACCCTTGCTTCTAGTTGGTCGGTCTGGATCCCTGCTCTAATTCTCGAGGTGAGTGCCATATACTCAAGGGCTGTATTCTGATTAACGACGCTGCAATAGTGTATCATGTTCGCCCTCACCGCCGTGCGCGCATGGCAGTACTCGAAAGATGGTATGCAAATTCCAATCGTAAAAGCCTTGTACAGGGATGGTAAGCGACATATATGCGCTCCTTCGATTGGCTCTCTGATGGTGGTAACTCGCAGGGTTTCAATACTTCATTGGGATTATGTGTATGTGTATCAAGCTTAAACCAATTTGCCAGGGTGTGTTGATTACGTTGCGGCGCAGTGTGTACGTTGCTTCCATTGTTGGTGTGGTGTGTCGCGCCCCCAACACGTAGGTACCCCGATCATTAAACTAAGTTGTGGCACTCACAATCACGCTCATTAGTCGTCGCCCTCCCAAAATATGGTACCATGGGTAAGCTCTTTCCCTGTAAAGCTGTAGTGGGCATAGTTGTCCTCACGCCGATTTGATCCTTTTAGCCATCATCAACGTCCTAGGTTTCAGAATCGTACTCAATCTTCGAGCATACTGCGCCAACCCGAGCAACCTCACTACGTTTCAAGAATACGAGATGCAAGACCATCACACTTGTGTCGGCTATACGGATTTAACCCGCGTTATACGGACTCGTAGCGATAATAGCTCTGTTACTTGGGCTGGACCTTGAAGATAGGTTAGTCTCGTGCTAACAAATCCGGACAGTCGCTGCAAACAACTGATTGCGTCTGTTTAAAGCCCAAATTCGCGAGGTGGTTGTATGCGGCATTATATCAATTCGGGAGTGGCCCGCTTATAATCGGAAGTCTTAGTGTAATAGTATTGCCGATCTTGTCAGCGTTGATGTATTTTATTGTATTCGAACAGGATATTGATACAGTGTTTTCGGGATATTTCCAGGTCCGTGAGTGGTCATCAAACCTTGTTGCTGAGTTTCGGCTCCCTCCTACACTTCCTACACCCAGGCATCTCCTACATCAGAGGCCCTTTTTGTCGCAGCTTTCACACATTCGATCTGCTCCGTTTTATGTTCGTCCAAGCATCCCGAATATCTCAGTGGACCCCTCGCCCACGTTTTCCCTGGTGCATTCCCACCAGCTTTCCGCGCCGCTCCACCGCGCACGTGCAACCTCGTAGAACTCTGGGAAGATCATCTTACCCCCGGGGCGTGTTGCAAGTGGCACCAAGCACCGGAACAGTTCAAGCGACGGACAGGCGGCACGAAAGATTGGAGCGAGCGTAGAGAGCGAGCCGGGAGGGGCTGATACCACCTCTGGAGTAAGCGACGGAGTTATGGACAGTGAGTCCGCGTCGAGGGGAATGAGCCCAAGGGATAAATGTTTGAGCCTGGGGGCTAGCTCAACGGCTTTAGCAAGCTCAGTGGCTGATGAAATAAGGGTCTGTGTGAGGATTAATCTTATGTAACTAGATTACCTTTTTTGAAAAAAAATCGAGCGACTTACCTCGGGTCTTTGCCATCGGTCGAACAGGCTTGGGACCTTCCCTCCGTGTGTACTGAACAGGTTGAGAGTCTGTAAGCTCGGCCACGTAGTTATACAAGCTTTAACGACGTTTAGTCTCTCGTGGGGCTGGATTCCAACATGTAGACCGATTTCGAAGCCGATCAACTTGCATCCCTTGGCGGCCGTAATAATGTTTAGTGCATCAGTCGCTAGGTATGCATCGCGTTGGTTGACTAGAGAGAGCTTGATATGTGTTAGGCGAGGGAAACGAGCGAAGAGGAATGGGTGTATGCTAATGCCAGACAGGTCGAGATGAGTTAAATTGGCGAGGTATGCGGCGTTGGGAGGTTGGAAGTGAGAGGAACGAAGTGGGAATGGATGGATAGCTGTTTTTGAGCGAGAGGGTTCATAGCGGGGAGTAAAATCGAGTGGATCTGGGGCGGGTCGGTGCACTGAGAGGTAACGGAGGCGTGGAGTTCTAGAGAGTAGTTGATGGAGCTGTTCGCTGTGGTCTTGAGACTTTGCAATCGTGAACTTTGCATTAATTATCGCGGAGCTATATATGACTACGTTAGTAGTGTAAATTTTTAGCAGCACTATTAGAAACCTCACCGAACAAGCCCCAGGGTGGTATTGGATAGTTCGCGGTCCAGCTTCTCAGTCCCATCCGTATCTTCGATATAAAGTGGCTGAGCAGTCAAAAACTTGGTCGCAGTGCGAATCATTCGTGACGTTGATGAGAAAGCCACCACATCATGAAAGGTTAGGACAAGTTGTGAGGCTATGAGCTCAAGGACTTCCTCCGGCATACATGAGATGGACATTATCCTATTAGGAGCGATATTATTTCTTTATTTCTATGCCAAAACATGTGGCTCACCTTGGAAACTTCCCTTCCAGTTTCTCCATCGTGGTAGCCGAGAAATGAGGTGGTGGTGGATGGGTGCAACATGAGAGGTGACGCGTATACCTCCTCTGACAAACACGCGGGAACCGAATAAGCGAGGCTTCGCTCGTCAGAAACTGCTCCGGCGCAACAATGCATCCGCATTCTGGTTTGCCCGGATCTTACGTTGCTTCGACCCCCAAATGCATTGTTATCTCGATTCACCCTTCATCAATGCGTATATCAAGCATTCATCAGTGATAATCGAGTATTGGCCCGCTCCGTTATCTGTAGATCTGGGGACTCTGCCTGACAGTTTACTGCACCTTTGTATAGCGTGTATTATCATAAGCTTGTATCAATTTGCCGAATACATTCAGTTCTTCCAAGTCAGTGGTTATGCTCTAAGAATTTGCACGATTACATAGAGATTACCTAGGGGGAACTATAGACTCGAGTTCTAAGCTGTGGTTTGTCGTGATCAGTTGTAGCCTTGCGCTTCCTCTTTCCTTTTCTTTCTCTCTCTCTCGTAGTATAGCGGCTCTTCCTGTTACTGAGTACCAATACATAAGGCCGCACCTTGATTCGACAATAAATTAACAATTATATATATATAACCTACGGGGAAGGTCGAGTGGAAGGCTACGAACGACATATATGCGCTACTTTGATGAGCCACACTAATATGTCGTGCCATAGGGCTCTGCTCCGCAGCGATACTGAACTTGTCAGGAAAATCGGACCTGTGGCAGTAGCCACATACTGTTAGTTACCGCCCACGCCGCCGCTAGTCCCGGTCGTCGCCGTATAACGATATTGGGGGGTGAATCATCCATCACCTGCCGCCTTTGCGAAGGGGGTTGTGACCGCACCGGGCCACTTCCTATAAAGGAGATCACCTTATCGTTTCAAGTCACGACCGCTGATCAGCTGGCCTTGCTTGGCGAGGACCGGCTCCAGCCTGAGGCCGCCTTGGGTGATGAAAGTAGCCATTTTTGGTGCTCTCATGGATCAATATAGCTCCTCGCATCCAATTGCACTCTCTAATGATTGGTTGTAAAAGCGTGTATTCTTATAATTATGAACGAATAGACTGGACCAGCACGATGCCTCATGTGTAGTACACAGTCAAGAAAACTCCTAAGCTGGCTTGTCATTCGCGTGCGAGACGGGTCTAACACCTGTATAAGCGGCCAAGCCGGACTTCATATTCTACTCGAGCCCACCAGAGCAAGTCCCACAATCCATAAGTACCGGACATACCTGACATACCTGAAAGTACAAGGGTTGCTCTTATTTGCGATAAATGAAGACGATACATGGGCAATACATAGTATAGCGAATACAAAATACGGCACTGACCAAGATTACTGCAGCTAGCTCTTGGGTACGGCCAATTTCTAGTGTCGAGTGGGTTATGTACAAGTTTGGGAGAAGCTTTACAATAGCAGTTGTGTGGTGGAAAAAAGTTGGCCGAGTGGCATGACTCAGATGATCCTATGGTGGTCCTGGAAAAGAGCCTGGGCGAATATCAAAAAAAGGACAAACACATACAAATAAGGGCGCGCAATGTGTGGGCCTTACAACATATCCGACACAAAGCAATGTTATGAGATTGAGAAAGGTAGAAACTGTGAGCGGGGAACGGAGTCTAAACTCACCAATGCTTAGGAGCACAGTACAGATGAGCCGCCGCACGTGCTGATCTCGACCAGCAAAACGTACTTATACAACAAAACGGGAGCACGGGAAAGTTGGGAGGGTTTGTCTGAGGAACAGTGGTGGTGAATCCTACGGGAGATGTTGTGCGCTTTAGGCTGTCTATTTAGGCTTTTTTGGTTTGCGTTTTATGTGTATATACGGCCAATAAAGATCGATTAGACTTAAGTTACTAAGCCATAAGTTATTAGGCACCGTGGGCGCCGTCTATATGCGCTTATATGTACAACAATCACGGCGGACGCCAGTCATGGTTCTATGCCTGACAGCCGTGGCTGCTCGTAACTAAGTCCGATAAGGCGGCCGCCTGGTACAACCTGATGAAGGACACACAGTAGAAATATACAGAGAGATAGATATTCGCTGTACAATGCACACTGTATATATACATGATGCATACAGTAGAAAGACAAGAAAAACCGCGAGTATGGTATAATAGTAACCACGCATACATGTACTACAAAAGACCAGTAACGAGTCTTATTGTTAGTCTAACAACACAACCCCACCCGATATAGTCATCGCCGCCTATACCTGGTCACCACCAACCGGCCGGCCGGCGCCTCAGGCCTACCAGCTGCCGGCTATTGCTGTCAGGTAATTTTCCTGACGACTCGGAGTTTCGGGCGACAGCGAGAGCCTCACGATTAGCCTGCTATCGCATATTAGCGTCATTGTACTCAATGCGTGGCGTCCTGAAATGTTTGGCAGAATTCCCGCCTACCTCTTCTCTAATGCACTCCCATGCTCCGTGAGTCCAGTCTGCGCGCACCACCTCAAGATACTCTGGTTTCACAGTACCAATTGGCAGTGCCACACATCGGAGGACCTCTAGTTTTGGGCAACTAGTGCGGAGCTCTGCAGCAATAGCCGCGAGAGATCCAGAAGCTGGCAGACTCGTTGGACGAATTCGTGAGTCAGTGGATGGCGAGGGCGGTCGTAAGTCGCCTTCATCAAGTGGGACGAGCCCAAGTGCAAGCTTTCGGAGGCGTCTGGCTGGCTTGAGAATTTCAGAAAGATCTGGAACCACTCGGCTAAGATCCTATCCAAAGATATCCGTGAATGTGTATACAATTGGCATATATCATGCGATGCATTACCTGCCATATTAGCTCGGAAGTTCTTGGTACCACTGCTTTCTCTACGCTGAAGAGATTCAAAATCTGTAGATCAGGCCAAGCAGAGACACAGGCTTTGGCAATAGGTATATCCTCAGAGAGTAAGAATGGGCTCCGTACGGGTGCATGAAGGCTGATTTCAAAGCTGGTAAGTGAACATCCCCTGGCAGCGTTGATAAGGCTTAAGGCTTCGCTATTAGAATACCCATCGCCGTGCCTTGCTATAGACAACTTGAGATATGTTAACCAAGGCAACCGAGCAAAGAGGAAGGGATTGACGCTAAGACCACATATTTCCAGGTGAGTGAGATTATTGAGGTACAGGCTAGAATCCTGAAAGTGAGAAGCCCGTAGGGGGAACGGATACACGGAGGTTGTGGGACGACCATCCCTGCGCCTCGTTTGACTCTGGAGCGAGGTAAATGTAGGTTGGCAAATAGATAGATGTCTAAGGCGGGGCATCCTAGATAGGAACTGCCGGAGCTGTTCACTATGGTGTTGAGGCACTGTTAAGACGAAATTGACATCCACTACAGCAGCACTGTAGTATATGGTTTAGTAGGGCTATGAACGAGTGTAGGGATGAGTTTACCGGACGGATTTAAGTGTAGGGTTGGTGAGCTCTTTTTCTAGACCCATAGTCCCAGACGAGTCTTCGACATGTAGCGGTCGAGCGATTCGGGAGACGAAGGTCTGGGTAGCGGAATGAATTCGCCGAGAGACCAAGGAGAACGAAATTACATCCCGGAAGCTCAAAATAATTTGAGAGGCGATGAGTTCGAGAATTTCATTTGGCAAACCAGATATAAACGTCCGACTGAGTTCTCTCGAGTGTTAATGATCTATTTGCATTTGTGACAAAAATAGGCCTCACTTTGGCTGGCCTCGCATTTTTATAGATGGTGGCGGTGGTCGATAGTACTATTGCAGGATTTCAGGTGAGGTTTAGAGGCCAAGTAGATAAACCATACAATCTAGGTTCGAAAGTCGGTAAAAGAAGAAATCTGAATAGATGAACGGTATGTTATACTAAAGTGAAATTTCGTTGAGGTGGAGAAGGTGGTGGTTGCAATGGCTGGCACTTGCATTTAACATTATGTCCACGGTTGGTGTCCCAGAGACCACGTGAGGCAGTGTCGGTTCAGCTCGGACCTTTGTTTAGCACATTCAAAGGCCTCAGGGCCATTGCGCTTTCCCTTTCTTCTTTCTCGGCCTTTATTAAGCACTAGTTAAAATGTCTGATTCTCGTAGTTAGATAGCTTAATTAGTTTATACGTATAACTAGGACTTGTTACTCCCCCCGCTTCCCGCTGTTAACCCCCTTGTTATTTCTCTACTTGCTTCTGTGTTGCTTCTGTCTCCTGTGCGGTTCGACCTTTGTGTTCGTGTAGCACGTTAAATATGTATTCAAAAAAAGAAAAAGAGGAAAAAAACCAGAGACCACGTGACACACCATGGCTGAATCAGCCCAAGCAAGTCCACATGTTGCTCGTCTATCAAAGCCCCGCATATTATACTAGTCTCTCGGAGAAGCTGATGGTAGTGTGTAATCACGCAGTGGATGAGTTTGATTGCGCAGAACTGGGGTTGTGTGATATACATTCAATTTTCGACCAGTGTTTAGCCCCTCATCCAGACGCTTGTGCGACCACTATATCCCAATCAATCTCCTCTGCCGCGTCCACTACCTCTTCCTCTTCCTCTCCCTCCACCCCCGCCACCTCTTCCGCGGCCTCGTCCGATGCCTTGGGGTGTTGGTGCCGGCCCGGCAGTTGGAGGAGGCTCAGTTGCGAAATCTCCCATAATCCGATCAAGCGAGAGACCATTCTCCAGAGCTTCAGTTGTGTGCTGACAATTCATCCGGAAGAGCTCTACTTGCGAAGCTGCAACGTTCCCTGCAACATTCTATCCATTCAACTATTAGAACTGATTGAGCATATCAGACCGTATACACTCTACCTTTACGCGAATGAATGGATCTACCACTAGAATACTGTGTGATCTCCAGAGGGCCGGTTGTTCCTGTGTAGCCGCCTTCCCGTTCACTACGGAAACGCTATTGATCTCAGCGTGAAGGTCGTTGAGTTCTTCCTGTGCCATCTGCAGCTCCTGCGTAATACATTCGCCGGGTCAACAACAAACCTAGATAAATCTTAGTCTACGCACCCCAACAGGAACCGATTCGGCCGTAGTTGCGACTGAATCGCTTCGTGGTCGGCTTGAACTGATCTCCGCAGAATCTTCGGTCGCAGGTGTGCTTGGTTCGGTAAGCTTCAATTCTTTCAGAGCAGCAGCAGCAGCGTTTGTCATGCTGTCGCCCCGCTTGCTTTTTCGTCCTTTCCGGCCTGTAGGTGTGTTCCCGCGCCCCGACCCCGACGGGTCACGGTCCCGGTCCAAGGTACCTCCAAGTCGAATGTCTACTCCCGTCCGGGCATAATCGATCTCGGTTCCCCAGAATCTATGGTTAACAGACGCCCGAAATAGCATGAAGAGATCGAAGGTCAGTTACCAAACATGTAATTTGAACAGAATGAGGCGCGGGACCAAAAGCGGGATCAAAATGCGGAGAAATAGTTGGACCGGATAGCTATGATGGAGCGCAAGGTAGAAATCCATGCTGATAACACTCACTTGAACCAACCACATACAGCCTCTTCCAACGAAATATCTGGGCAAACCCATCCATCCACTTCCTCCCACCTCGTATCACACCACAGCGATGGCTTCCCCTTGACTCGTAACCACACACCATCCTGGTCCTGATCGGCAGGAGAACCGTCAAACCGAGCCTGGACGGATGGAAGTATCCTGCGAGTCTAATGTCGAGTTAATACAGTGGTCAGAACCCTCCAGACGTCGAGGGGGAAAGTCTCCTCACCTGAAGATAAGCAACCGTCATCAATGCCAAACAATAGCTGCTAAACCCTGGTGGGCCAGTCTGAGCGCTTGGATCGTTAAGACCGTAGGATCGTGCCCATCGCTTAAGAAAGAAGATCATAGGACGAAGGGGTTGGTACAGGTTACAGTAGTGGGCTAGCAGTTCTGTGTTGCGAAGCCCGAGGAGTTCGTTGCAGTTGATGTCAATTTTGATATTCGTGAATCGGTCTCGGCATTTAACTGATAGTGATGTCAGTGTTTATGAGAACACTAGCGATCTTTTAACGCAGCACAGCACACTTACCGATTGGTACGGAGGCTGTCGGAATAGCGAAAATATCCACAAAGCCCGCCTTTCGTAGGATTTTGCCAATGCCCCTAAACCCTCGTCAGCCCCTCATTATCGGTAGTTGTCAAAAGGCGCACCGAACATCATATACAGCTAGCATAACACAATGAGCAAGCCCGTCCATGGGGGATAGATAAAACCACTTACCCGCGAGATTTCCACCAGCCGGAGGGAAACCTGTTGGTCGTTCATAGTCCTACGCAGTCAGCCACTCTTCAGCATTTAAATGACCAAGTGTCAAAAGTAACCGCACCCGAATCATGAGATCAAGGTCGCTGCTGTCTGTGTCCACTCCATAGCCCGTGCTTCCAAACTGCATGACTTCGTAAGAGTCTCCGTGGTTTTCGCGAATGAGTTTATTGATGTAATGGATGATTTTACGCCTGTTGTCGAGAGTTTGCGGAGTAGGTTGGTTGGACTAACATGAACACGTAAATCAAGAAATTAGAGGTAGAGGACAATATTTCACGTACTTCATACAAGGTCCAAATGTCTTGGGTCAAGTGGCGGTTTACACCCATCCTCGGCGACTTTGGATTTGGCAATGCCGGACCGAATACTTCTCGTAGTGGACGCGCTTTGTCAAGTGTATCCGCAGCACTTTTTGCGAGATTGGCCAAGCGCGCCGTGTCGGCTGGCGTCAGATCAACATGATTCTGAAATCATTGGCAGTTAACCTAAGAAAGATTCGAGTAACAAGACGCACGTACATGATTCTTGGCGAACGGGTCGTAAATTCGTAATGCCGCATTTGCGCTTGGAGAGTGCACCAACCCTCCCGATTTGATGCACACTGCATTCTGCTTGGAGCGGAAACGTCGACCAAAATACCTTGTTCCGTGATTCATTTCTCAGTTAGATCATAGACCGAAGTAGATAAAACCTACCGGAACCAGCCTATGAGAAGTTCGCCTATTGGCAACGGCCGCACGTGCCATTGAGCCGCCTCATTCGTGAGGGCAATTCTGAGCTCATCTTGCCTAATGCCTTGAACGACCTCTGGGCGTTGAAGGTTTGGAAGCCCAAACGTTGTCTACAAATACTTTAGTACAGCACTAATCAGCACTACAGACACAAAATACCTGAAGATAACCAATACAGAGTGATGCTAAACTTGTCGGGGTGAGAGCGGTAAGAGAATGAGATTCGAGCCATAGTCGAGCGGTAGCGAAGAGAGCGGGAAGATTAGGATGGATAGCGAAATAACACTCAAAAAGGCGAAGCCGAGTCAGAACATGTGGAAGTGAATAATTTAGGATAAGTTGTAGTCCAGGGAGTAATTTTCCAGGTGTAGAAGGGGAAGCGGAAGGCGAGGTAGAAACATGCAAGCCAGTCGTGCGCGCAGCGGCGGGGTCAGAGATAACCTGCAGGTCCAGTGCTTTGAGCGCCGAGATGAGTTTACTAGAAAAGGGGTGATTAAAAGATGTTTTGTTAGGAGCCATGCAAAAGCAGAAGCTGGAGAGCCTTACGGGGTAGAAATGATGGGTGGAAGAGCACCATCTTGGGTCAGTCGCTCCTAGTAAAGATCAGAGCACAAATCAGGCAAAGAGTAAGCCATACTTACCACGATTGCCAACTCGATCTTCATATTCGTAAGGAGGATGTTTGCACGTGAAAATGTGAGATCAACCAACAAGTAATGTGGTCCAAACGCCTGCGTTATCGAGTTTTGGATTTGCTTGAGCAGAACCTCCCTGGCTTGTAATGCCTCTGAGGGAGCAGCATGGCGCTGTAGATAAATCAGAATCACGCTTTTAAAACGAGAATAGTGAATTACTTTGAGTAATAGATCAATATCGTCTCCAAGATGTGGATGATGTATCGGTCCAGCCTTCATGTTCCGTAGGGAAAGCGAATTGTAGAAGCGGCCCAAGCCAGCAAAATGCCGGATTCCCCGACTAATTCTGACTAGTAGGGTTGTGGAAGAGTGGTGTCTGGAAGAGCCAGGCGCTTAACTGTGGATAACTGGGTATAAATAAACATAAGCAATGATCAATCGTATCACAAACGCCGCCTCAAGCAAATCAGGAACTAAGTCGCGCTATACAGCCAAAGAGTACGCTCAACCTAGTCTAAAAAAGACTCGCACACTCGCTCAATCAACGGGCTTGTTGAAAGAAGATCATTTCCCCCGAAGATGATACTGATTGACCCGATATTTAAGAATCCCTTAAATACAACACATCGCTTCAAGGCAAAAACGCTACGACGAATACTCACATTGAGTGATTTGTAGCCTTAGGCTATGAGAGCTGGATTGAGCAGACTAGGAGATACTCCTAATTAAGCGGTAGTATCAAGTTTATGCTGCGTACAAGTCTCCTAGATCAATATTCTGAGACAACCATGCCCAACACTTTCTGACCTATGAATGGGAATATCCCGTGCTTACCCGAAGCTCGAAATCGTTCATCCTCCACTTAGTTCTCGGGACCTGAATCGCTTACGTTAATAGATCATGCGTGCTGGCACCCTCTAGCTCTTTATCCGTTTTCAGAGCGGAAGATCAAGAACATCCCTTCGGAGCACAACAGCGTCAACTCTCAGCACGCTGTTTTCTCAATTGGATGATTGCAAGCATTTCATGCCCAAAGCTGTGGTGTCCGATGTGATCGGGATCAACGGGAAAACAAGACAGCATACACGCACTTAAACATTTTTTCATATTACCAGCTTTTGTTGTGTCACACCCCCGGTTGTTCTGCGTCATTGACTGTATTCAATCTTTTGATGATATTGGTTCGCCCGCTCACGGAAGTACTACAAACAAGATGTTCCTTCACACAGTGGAGTTTCGGACATCCCGGAGCGGATTATATGAAGAAGCGTCAGCAACGACACCGTTCTTTTCTTCCAAATAGAACACCTAGCGCTAGGCACGTTTGTCTTTTTTCGACCGTCTGAGCTGTGCCTCCCACGCGGGGAGACCTTGGAAGAATCACAAGTGCGTGAGAACTGAGTCAAGTATGCACGACACTGGTATTCACACCTAACTCGTATTTTCAGCATGACCGTCCCCGTCTCTGTCTTGCTATTTTGGGCGCCAATCCCGGTACCCCAGTAGAACAAGCCGATCGTAACGTCATATATATCATTTTTCTCAACTCATGACTCGCAATCACCCCTATCTGCACAACTCGTACCTTCAAACTCACATATTTGTCAGCGGCATGGCGTGTCTTCTGACTTGTAACTCTACTATTAGCAATCCAAAAAGCACCGTGGATGCAAAATTCAGCATGGCGCCCGACTCGGAATGACGGTCCAGTTGCCCGATTTAGGAAGAACTGCACAGCCAAAACGATAATGAACGCCGCTTCTGGCCGGACGAGATGTGGAAGAAAATAAATAGCGAATCGACGCCAAGCGTATTTCATACAGGCTGTGTTATCGGCGAGTACATAAGCCCGAGGCATGTGCGTATGCTGTATGTATGCACCTCTTGAGTGTCCACTTCGCCCTTCGCTCACAGCTCCACACCCTTCTCCTTTAACTATGCACTGCTCATTGTTTTATGCACTCGCGCTAGTAAGCGGTACTCTAAGCTCCCCTACCAGGCTTCTCGCTCGAAAAGACTGGAAATCAGAGCTAGGATGGAACGGGACGACAACAACTCCAGCCCAGCTGGATCCCAGTAATGTAGTCAAACCTACGCCAAATGTATGTTAAAGGTAGCATAACTCTCTATAGTGCACTCATGTATCACTTGGTCAAGACCCCTGCCGCTGCAGCACTGAGCGGAGGCGTATACTTCTGCACTGATGCGAACTGGGCGGGGCAATGCGTGAGTTGATTCGATTTTCTATCAACTTTCTCTAATACATTTGCATATAGCTATACGTTGCCAGGTTTAAGTAAGCACCTTTACAACCCGTCGGCACTAAATGAGTATGACGAGCTAATTGGTTTCAGCTCGGGGCAGTGTGTTAACTTTGGCAACGAATTCAACGACAAAGTTACGAGCTTCGGCCCGGATCCCGGTCTGGCTTGCCTACTTTATGAGTAAGCGCAAATGTTCTTGATATGTCAACTTAACTCTGAAACGATATCTTAATCTAGTGCCTGGGACTGCAAAGGAAACACCCCAGGAGGATATCTTGTGAATCCAGGCAAGTCGTGTTACCTGACTACGAGGTTACGGCTTGAACTCACTATCCCAATAGGCTCCGGCAATCTGACGGTGTACAAATTCAACGATGTGGCCAGCTCATTCGTATGCAAAGCCGCATGATCAGGAAACCGATGAGATAGGAGTGCGAGGGTACAATATTATGATGAATTTTGCCAGGTGTATCGGTACTTTTTGAGACGAAGATGCAACGCTGATTATGTTTTTGTAATACCACCATGTATATCCCGCTTCACTGAATCTGCTGCTTGTTAGGACGGCTTAAAACGAGTGAAGCTCGTTACTAAGAGACGTATTTCTACTTAGTTTCCCGATCGTTTTTCGGGCCACTCGCGCTCAAGCCTACTGAAAATCTCACGAAATCCCGGAATTTTGTCAAGAGTGGCTGAAGGATCTCCATTGACTACCCTAATAAGTGACCGTTCATCAGGAATATGCGACTCATGTCACGCATATAGTCTGATTTGTTGGAGCCTGCGCAGATGACACGACCCTCCTTCACCGACGAGAAGTTGGCATTCAGGTTAGCCACCCCGCTTTGTGTAGCACTGTACATTCTGTTCGTCCCCACCCCCTTATCGCATCCTTCTTTTGTTTACTACAACCCGGCCTACCAACACAGAATTCTTGTGTCCACGTTTCCCGCCACTAGCACGGTAATAGGAAGGGATCGGTCCAGCGTTATCAGGCTCGGGAGAGGCACTAGTTCTTACATCTATGATGGCAGGCTTAATGATATCACACCATAAAGAGAATTGTCCCTTGAACCATCGTAGAGTCAGAATCTACAAAATTTGCAGATATCAATACTCTCTTTTATTCTCTTTATGCATGTTCACACCACGCGCCACAGAAAAGAATCGCCTCGAGGATGCTACGTTTGCGGTCCAATTGGCCTCTCGGTCGATTTCACTCGTGAAAGGGCCACGTTACTTGATGTTGTTTCTGTTTTCTTTGACAGGCTTATGTCAGCTCAAAAAAATCAACAGAGAAATGAGACGATAGAGACTCAGAGCCAAGCTGATGTTTATTAACTACACTTGCATAAGGATCGAGTTAATAACCTCGGTTGGGGGAGAGAGGCCCTTGGATCCCATGATTCCGTTCATCGGCCATGGCATCGGGGGAATGTTTGGACTTGTTGATGGATTACATACACACCTTTGTGGCCACGATAGGGAAAAGTTATCCAACATATCTACCATCACACATGTGGTCGACATGGGGGAACAAAATAAGTACTGCACCACGTTTTCCTTTTTATCTTCGGGAATGCGTTATAAAGCTGGCGCCCTCCCGTGGCTTGAGATTCAACTCTGCCTCGTCATTCGCCAACTTTTGGTTGTAGCTGCTTTATCTGAGCAACAGCCTATTCCGAAACATGCCAGTACGCGATGCATTCAAAAATGTTCTCAAAAACTTTGGGGCTTCTTCGAGCAACAATAGCCGCCTAGATCCACCGCCGCTGTCCCCTAATCCTGGATTAGCGAGTGATCGTCGGTCAAGTGGTTCCAACTCTGGCCCATCAACCGAACCTCAAAATAAGTCTACACCTGGCGCTGGTCCCTCAACCACATCTACTCAACCTCAAGCATCGCCCGGTGAAGTTGCAACCCTATCAGTAACTCCTCAACCGGCTAGCTCCAGTTCTTCGATCCATCCCACACGCTCCCGTTCGCCCTCAGTTTTACCGACCCCAGAAAACGAGCTGAGAGCTCTAGCACCTCTACGAGATCAATGCGAACTTCCTCTGACTACGATTGTGGCGGAGTTGGCGCCTATCCCGTGTATTGGTACTCTAGTTGATGGGATCAACGCTCTATTCCGTGCCGTTGAGAGGACAAAGGTGAACACGTAAGTGCAATCTCGCGATTCTAACCATATACATCTGCTTAAATCAATCACATCCAGCGAACAGTGGAAGCTACTGCAAGGTCGATGTGTGATGGTCGCCCGCATAGCTGGCGCTCAAGTGACAAACTATGGCGGGCAACATTATCATGGGGTACAAGATGCATCCAGGCTTCTCCACGAGTAAGTTCGGGGTATGTGTGCTTCGTCGCTCGGTTTGATTAATCGCTCGCTCGACAGCACGATTATTTTTATTACCCAAAGAATCGAGTATTGGAATCAAGTTGACAGGATCCTGGCATTTATCCAGTGCGAGAATATTAGCAGGGAGATAGCCTCTTACTTCTGCGACCTTGATAAATGCCTGGCTCACTTTTCGGTTAGTTGATTCATCTCTTTTGTCATTTGAGCGTACTGAACGTCATACTATTTAGTACGCCGTCGACGTCGCTCACGTACAATGGATCGGCGAATTCACCGTTGTTCAGAGGGAAGAGCTAGCTGAACTCAAAAAGCTGCTTCCTTATTTAGAAGGCGTGAAGACCGACCTCAACGCTATCGGCCAGGGCCAAGAGGAACTCAAGGTTATGACAACAGATATCCACGCTATGCTACGTCAGACATTTAGCGATAAATCGACGGTAAGTAAGCTAATAGTGCATTCAAAGTGCTGAGCATTGATGTGATTGGACAAATTTAGGCATTGCAACGACCATCCGAGACAGCTGCAGACACCTACGCCGAAATCGAACAAACTGTTCGAACAATTAGGGGTGTTACAGGCATGGAGCTACCAGTTGAGTTGCTCACCGGACGTCAATGCATAACCGAAAGCAAGAGACCCATCACGTCTGGCACCACATGCGACGTCTTTTCTGCCTCATTCTTGGGAGGCGTCAAGGTCGCCAAGAAAGTGTTCAGAGTTGGAACGTGCGATCGAGAAAATGTAGAGAAATATGCGCAGGTAGATATCTGGCTCGATTGTGATTCGCTGTCTAAACATTTCTGCAGCGCTTTTTGCGAGATGCCAAGTTGTGGTCGACATTCAACTCCGATTACACCTTACGATTCCTTGGTCTTGGACTGGAGGAGCTTGATAGTCGTAGCTTTCAGTTGTACGTCCACTAACACGCTATGTGATCTGGGGACTCACTATGGTGATTGCCTCAGGTACATGGTATCACCATTCCTGAAGCACTTCGATGCGGTAAGAACACCGATTACTATCCGCCTGCTCCCCGGAGACCCTGACAGTGTTCAATGCAGGTTACGTATTTGAGAGAGCATCGAAGCAACCTAGGGATGGATAAGAGTATTCTACTTATCGTGAGTCCGTACCTCGTAGGCCGCCTTGATTTGTACTTATATCATTCCAGATCACGGATGCAGCCCGTGGCTTGCAATATCTTCACGAGAGAGAGCCAGCAGTTGTCCATTCTGGAATGCGAGGAAACAATATCTTGATTACGGACAGTGGAAGAGGTATGCTCGGTGGATTTGGCTTGACAAAAGTAAGCTGGGTCCTACAGTTGAGCACTTGCGCTTGACGTAACAACCACACTCCAAGGTTCTTCAAGATAGTAAACCTAGCGAAAAGCTACCCACAGCCGTCATGACGGGCAAGACCGAGTCTCAGCGCTATATGGTAAGTAGATAATTAAGTTGAAGGTAAAATGATTATAAGCTTATGAAATGTTTCATCATTGCTCCAGGCTCCTGAGATGCTCGAGGTAGATTATCCAGAGTTGAGGACACCGTGTGACGTCTGGGGATGGTATGTATACAGCTTCCTGATAATTTGACGACTAATCAGCTAATGCTACCTTCTGCTAGGGCAATGGCAGCACTGGAGGTACGCATACAGTTAGCCTCGAGTTTCCCAATAAGCTGACTTTATCTTTTCAGCTCATAAGCGGACAAGCTCCATACTACCAGTCCAAACAGGTGCATCTCGCCGTGATAGAAATACTGACTGGCAAGAAACCAATTCGATCCAAATTCGCTAACTTCGAGAAGTACGCGTTTAAGCCAGACGAGATGTGGGCGCTTTTGGAGAAATGCTGGCAGTTTGAAGCGAATGATCGACCACAGATGGACCAAGTGGTTAGACAGCTCAAGGCAATGGCTTGCTAGCGAGAATTGCTGTGGATGCGGGCTGAGGTTTGGGTATTTTTTTGAATGGGATGTTGGTTTCGCCCGAGAGCTATGAACGGGTTTCAAATCCATGATGTAGTTCACGCTAGAGTCATTGCGAGCTTATCACCTGAAAATGTGTACATCTAACAACTACATATATACCCATCTTAGAGTACGTGGGGTTGACTCCAATCAAAGTAGTCGCCCACATAGCAGCAGCGCTTCTTTCCGGATTCACGCTCGGTCCCATGCCCGTCGTAAATATTTCTTACAATCACTCTCACTTGTCTAAGGTAGACCATTAATTCGACTATAAGTGCGAGTGCATACAGCTCTACAGGCAAGCCATATGTGCGCCACACGGCGAGGAGATCGTTGGTGCCTAGATCACACGACACGCGTGGTGGCGCGTTCGACTCGCGCCTGGTCAGCGACGATTATATCATGTCAGCGCCCGACACCACGCGCCGCTGTTTCTCGCGCGCCGACGCCGTTATACGCCCTCGGCTCCCATTCGACTGCCTTCGGACCAACGCTGGCCTGCGCCTCGGCACCGGCCTCACGCCCGATCTCTGACCTTCGAGCCCGACTCCCGGCCTTAGAGCGGGCATTCGGTACATAGGCCAAGCTAGATACGAGACCAACATACGACTTCGGCCGGGCGCTCGTCTTTCAATCAACATCCGCCTTAGTATCAATGCCGACCATAACCTAGCTCGCGCAAGTTGGGCCGTTTAATTAGAAGCATTGCCGCGGGCGCCAGATGCTACGGCCGCCGACGCTTACGTCCGGCCCTTAGCCACGCGCTCCTAGCGTTTGGTGGCCCTGGAAAGCCGCTCCGCCTTTCGGTGCGGGTGGTTTGTCCTCGTGGTTTGGGATATTTAGCCATGCTTGCGTCCCCAACTTTGCTGGTGACTAAGCTGTTGAATATAGGGCCTATCACTTCACAAGCGCTCAGTTCGGTATCACTTCAATTTGATTCGTTCATTGCACACATCCTATTTGGATATTGTATAGCTATTCCTTATTCGTGGAATTCAAAGCGCCATGCCTGATCTCGTTGAGGGTCGCGCTCAGCTAACACAGCCTAATAACTCGATGAGCAACAAATAGTTCCAGAAAATATTACAGCCGCGTACCTGAGGAGGGAAATCCCTCGTGAGGGGCTGATCAACGACAAGATCATTCCTCTCGGGAACTCCAAGTCTGAGAACAATACTAAAGTTAGTAAATGCTTGCACGGAACAAAAGTATAACTAACATAAACACATTCGGTTCCTGCCCTGGCGCATGCATAGGTATAAATTCCATAAGACGATCCACCGCCACCAATCGCTTGTTTACGTCTGGAGATCCCTCGTATCCAATAAATTTGCCGGACTGTATGTTCCTCAACGTGATACCAGCTTGCTCTCCCCTGGAAACATGCCACTGCGTATCCGGATGAGTGGTGTAACGTGCGAGGTGGGCAACACATATACATACTTCTTGTTGACCTGGAGCTCCAGATGGGGGTAGAATGAAGATGGGTGCTCGGCTCTCGGTTCCTTCCTGAGTAAGGTACTGCTCAGGGGAGCCTGGGGGAGGGGACTTGATGATAGCATAGGGGCCGTCGGGTGGGAAGTTCATGGCTGTGCTGTAAACAAGGTTTGCAGGTTAGGAATGGCGGTGATAGTGATATGAGAGCGGCTCATAGTTGGATGCTTTTATACCCCTCGAGCTGATGTTGCACAACGTACATTCGCCGGAAACAAATGACGAACATGCATATATACGCAACTCGAGTGTCCTAGTTTACACGGCCGCAGCATAGAACCACCATCTCGACCCTCATACAACGCGCTTCGAAGGGGTTCTCTAGTGCTCGGCACTCCCAAGGTGAGGTGATTTCATCCAGATGAAAGAGGTCACCACTTGGCGTGATACACGCGCTTATCGATTGTTCGGTTGCGCACGTCGGACGTAACCAAATTCAGAGGCAGAGCACTGATATAGTACGGCATGGCTGGCGTCGCTCGAACTGATTGCGAACTGATGAAAAATCCTGGGGTGCATGTTGGGAGGGTACGGCAGCCGTCCGAGCTAAAGGGCGGATTGATTAGTCAGACGAGCCACATAGCCACATATTGGGTAGGCGGACAAGGATAAACATTCAAGCGCATGGGTGGAGATCCTCCTAATACGGTTGAGCATAATCACCAATAAATATATAAATAAACCAATAAAATCAACTTCAGGATTCCTATTTAATCAGCCCTTGGTCGTACTACCAGAAGCTGTTCTTCGTGAAAGCGGAGGCGTTGTCACACATGCAACAGCTATCTCGGCTTTTTCGGCTTCTATCACTCAGGTCTCAAGTATCGCGAACCCGTCTTGGCGTTCCTTTCGACTTATAATACATAAGTCCGCCTATACACTTTCCGCTTCCGACTATAACGCAGGATTGCCCATTAGTCACTCCTGAGCCACTTTCAACGTCCCGAACGCACCTTGATATTTAGCAGCCATATCAACAATGTCTGGCGGTAGTAGTTTCTTGGTCTGCCTAGGGCTCATCCAGCTGAAGAACTGTCGGTGTATGCGTCACCGGCATTCGCCCTTAAGGCGCAGATGCCACTAGATATACTTAGTAGGGGCTGTATCATGTGTGTTTTTGTCTGTATATAGTCGCATATATGCATCCAGTTCTTTGGGGTTTTTTCTGCCGGACATATTCTCTTGTTCATACCAGTTGCGTGGTCGGGACGCTGTCGACCTCGCGCAACACCGCCAAGTTCATGTCCAACCCAGGGTCACGAGATGGTCTGAGTCGAAGATGCGCCCCATGCAGTGATTAACTCGAACGGCGACCCTTAGACCTAGATATAGACTTCAGCTGGGCCCGGTTCGGGTTGACTCCTGCAACCCACATATTCGATTGCTTCCGTCCTCCCTTATCGACATCCACAGGCCGACTGGATCGTGTCTTTAGAGCCTTCCCATCCGAATCCGAGTCTGGTCGCTTCTAGAACTTGTCAGGTTCTCCAGTTAGACAATTTAGCCTACTTAATCGCACCCGCTGCCGTTATTATAACAGTACTTACAGACGTTTTGTAACCAGCCGGCCCTCAAAACCGCGCGTTTCTTCGCGCAACAGCCTAGAGAATATAAGTAAATTATGTAAGTCCACAGCGCTAAATACCACCGCGGAATCAGTCCCCATTGAGGTGGCCAATACCCTCATCCACCACGAGCGTCAATATTGGAAACACAGGCCTAAGCTAGTGGAAACACGGTATGTTCTGCGGCGAAGACTTAGACGTAAAGCTGAATACTGTGCGTGTGATTTCATGGGCCAATATTGATGCTGATGTAGGTAAGAATAGCTGCCCAACCCCCAGGATATCGTTGAAATTGACCTCAACAAGGGTATGTCGATGGGAAGTGTAAGTCGTTGTTACCGTCTAACAATCAATCGAAAAGTTGAGGAGCGGTGAATCTCAAATTTAGGAAACAATTACGATCTTTGAGCCTGGGCGAAGCGTAAGTATTATCTTATTGCACGATTTTCAAGTTTGCTCTCGAATATACACACTGATACGCCTTCAAGCTATCTCAGCTTGTAAGAAATAGAAATGCTGCACTTATCAGCGTTAACAAACCACCATAATACTTTACTTGCGTCACAGCCCGATGCGCCTCCGAATGTAATTTCGCCTGCGCTGGAGTCTCGACCTCGAGTGCGGATTGGGGACTACAACGTGCGTTGGTATTTTTTCATAAAGGATTAATCAATTTAATTTCTTGTTGTAGTCGATAACCGAGATTGTTGCACTTCTTGTTGAGCACGGATGCAATGATCTCAGACTCAGCTTGGATGCCAAATCGTGTACAGCTCGATGGAAGGGTGAATTGAGCGACGTCTATAGTGGCAAGTTATCCCCGAACGGAGCTCCTGTTGCCATCAAGACCACGCGGCCAACTTATGAGCAGGATCAAACGTCCCTCAAGGTAAACTATTTCAATGATTACTGCTCGGGGGGCATTGTCTCAGATATGTGTAGCTTGCAGCTCGGGAGCTACATATCTGGTCAAAATGCAGCCACAGTAATGTGCATGAGCTACTTGGGCTGGCCATTTACGATCATCAACTCGGGATGGTGTCGTCGTTTATAGAAAACGGAGATATGAAGAACTATATTGCCCAAAACCCGAATGTAGATCGTTACCATTTGGTACGATAATTGATACCTATAACTCCAGTAATACAACTCATTGGCGTTTACACCGTAGTCCGTGAACCTGGCCGAAGGACTGGCTTATCTTCATAACATTGGCATTGTGAGCAACATAAAGTCTGTACTTTAACCTGAAGTAGTACTGATTTTAAATCGGGATTAGGTGCATGGAGATCTCAAAGCAGTAGGCCTGATCATACCATCTTTCTGTTTTTATGTAACAATCGCGGACAGGTTAACGTGTTGGTATCTGGGCAAGGTATGCCGATGATGATCGACTTCGGCAAGGCAGATATGCGCGGTTGTTTGATTGACTTCGACGTGGTCCTGGATGATACCTATTCCTTGCGGTGGGCGGTAAGCTGATTCAATACTTATCTCGAGGCTTGATCTGTGCCGACGACCTGGATTTCAGGCCCCTGAGCTACTAGAATATGAAGACGATACTACATGTAGCACTGCTGCAGATGTGTACGCGCTTGGCATGGTATGTGATCTGTATCTGAAGAGAATACTAGCTGAATGATTTCGAACCCTTAGACAGTATTGGTATGGCTCTTATAATGTCATCAATATGGCGCCCGGCATCTTGCTTACATTGAGGTTCAGGAAATATTCACCGAGCAAATACCATTTCACAGCATTCAGTCCGATGTTGTTGTCTTGAAAGAGGTCCTGGTTTCGAGAAATATCCCGCCACGACCTGGACACGATATACTGCCGCATAGCGGTCGGGGAGATGAGCTTTGGGAGCTCTTAAGGAGATGCTGGGCTAATATATCCGCAGATCGCCCAGAAATATCGGAAGTTCTTGCTGTTGTGAGTGTCGTGCTAGTTGTATCTAGAACGACATCTGATGAACATAATATTGGATAATAGCTTCGTTCGGTCAAACTTGCTGTGGCTTCGTAATGTGCAACTCATAAGCCTCGAGAAATATATATTGGTTGTACCCGTTTTTGTGTTGACTGGTACTCACAAACTTCAAGTCTACACATGTATAGATGTACAAAGCCCTGTATTTTAGCTTCCGAGAAATCACAAAAGGGGCTCTCATTGCTTGTTTAATCAGTCAGGCTGCAAAATGACTAGTGATGGACAGCCCATAGCTTGGTTAGTTGTGCGGATAGAAGGAAGATTCAAATTCAGCGTTAGAGTATACAGTAAGAAGCGAGCGGCACAGATAAGATAAATACATAAGCTTACAGTAGACACATGAGTCGATCAGCGCAGCAGTTGGTTATGCCTGGACGCTGCTTGCAAATCCTCGAGCGTGAATAAGTATACCTGCACGCTACGGGATCCATCGTGTTGCGCGGTCTCTGGCTAGCTCAATTGATACTCATAAGTATAAGCCTCCCCTCCACCCGGAGCAATGTCATCGGGTTACCATGTATTATATCTGGTGGTGGCGCGCGGGCACTCCGAGTTGGAAGTTCCCTAACACGCCGCACCAGCATAGGGTCACGCGGGACGCGCTGCGCACATTTCGTCCCGATTACCCCGTGGCAAACCAGGCTCGCGCGTTGCCCGTTTCTTGCTAGGGATCCAGCAGCACTTGAGGAATTGGGCGGCGCAAATGTCTCCCGAGTGTTTCCCGCGCTTTTTGCCAATTACGCAAGCGGACCGACGGGGTGCGCCATGTACCGACATGTGCATCGGCGCCTCGATATAGCAACCATACATCCAAAGCCAACCTCCACTCGCTGAGCTAGACGTCGATATAACTAGGAGGCGTATATGATCAAGAAGACAACACCAGGAGAAGGGCCGAAGCTACCAGGGGCCGGGGAACCGGGAGACTTAGCGAGAGGGGTGCCAAGAACATACGAGTGGAACTTAGTAGTCGGGCGGCTACTCCAGACGATAACAACCGAAAGGTTTCACAAAGGGTGATGAGGCCGTAAAGAGCGAGGAAGCAAGAAGGCCTGCGAGTGAGATTCGGACAAGGAGGTTGCGGCTGAGTTCAGAGCCACGGGCTCCCACGTGAGGTCTAGACTCGAAACGGCACGAAATCAACTTTGGCGCCTGCCCGCCAAACTAATCATGTAGCAGTAATATTCGTGGCCATTGCGAGGTAGTTGCACTGAAGCGCGCTGCGCAGGTGCTTGCTGTTGTTCGGAACCATGAATTTATTGAGTTACGACAGAGTTGTACGAAATTAAAAGCCGATGACTAAGTCTGACCAACAACTCTGCGGCGCGGGTCTATCAGACTTGGCGTGAAACTACAACATCAGCTGTCATCCACAAAGATCAGAAACCTGAGATAGGTTGGAGCTTTGAATTGGGATAGGAACCATGGTGCGTAAAGGCGGTCATGAGCCTCTAAATTGGTTCACCAAGTAGGTATGATAAAACTCTTTTGAATAGGACACAGTCAGTAATTGTATCTTTCGAATAAGCTATGTTAAAGTATGTATACGACACATAGGGTGAAAATAAAGTGAGTGCTAGGCTATTTGGAAGCGCCTGAATTGCCTGGCTTATCCTGATAATCTCCATATAGAAAGTAGGTTCCCCTATAGTACTACAGTTACCCTCATTAATTCCTATAATCGTTTCTATGAGCACGATACACAATACACCGAGTCCACCCTGGATCCGTCTAGTAGGTGAGTGAGAGTGTGTTTGGGAGGTCATCGGCTCACACCTTTAATGCCCAACGTTGTCTAGGCCAACGGTAAGAACGGGACTCTACCACGACATTTATCAACCTAACCTCGCAAATACCATCTTCAGGAATCTGTCTTAACTGATGACAACGCGGTACCTAATCCCATTCATATCTATCTACCGTCTGAATGGATAAGATACATTCTAGAGTCTAGCAGAACTCGTTGAATTCCTCACTTCACATGGGTGCAGTGACCTGACGGACCAGTTAGACCACTCTTCGTTCAGCGGCTCTCCTGTGAGAGGCGGCGGTTATGGAGAAGTATACGTCGGGAAGTTGCGCGACAGAAGAGCGATTGGAATCAAGGTATTGCGGGCGTATCACGGCGAAGACCAGCGCCCGGATTTACTGCAGACTGCAGCCCGAGAGTTGTATGTATGGTCGCAGTGTCATCATCCCAACGTCCTACCGCTCCTAGGATTTGCTCATTTTCAGGTTCAAATTCGGATGATATCACCGTGGATGGAAAATGGGCCGCTACCCTTCTACCTTGACAAACACCCTAGTATTGATCGCTTTGAAATGGTGCGTAGAACATCCGACTGTGGCTGATTCCGATACATATCACTGGCAAAAGAGCCTACAAATATGCAAGGCAGTTGACTACCTGCATTCTGTGGGAGTTGTGAGCGCTTTACTTCTTATCTGTTTTTTGACGTCAAACTTATAATATGGTAGATACATGGCGGCCTCAAAGGAGTACGCTCCTTAGCAAAACGCTTAATCACATACATAACCCGCGTTCCTTTAGAACAATGTGCTGGTGTCGGATGATGGTGTTCCGGTGCTTTGCGACTTCGGAGATGCTGTCTTGCAGCGAGATAAAATCTGGTCCGTTGCAAAGAGTCTTGCATTAACTCAACGATGGGCGGTAAAGTCCGAGTGTATGAAGTTTGATATCCATCTGACCTTTGCCATATCAGGCACCAGAGTTACTGGACTATCGGGTAGAACACCCAGATACCGCAGCCGACGTATATTCTCTTGGGATGGTATGTTTCTGTCGTTAGGAGAAGTAGCCATTATTTGACCACCACATTTAGACAATCTTAGTAAAGCTACGAATATCATCCAGCCTCATTTCTGACGAATACGTAGGAAATAATCACAGGGAAAATACCCTATCATTACATACAAAATGGTATGGACTGATGGATTACTCTTACAATTTCATATATAACTGATGTGTCTGCTTGGATGATTCGGTATGATAGATTTGGTGGTTGTGACGACAGTGGTGGCCAAAAAGGTAATCCCCAAACGACCAGAAGAATTCATACCACCCAATAGCGAGCAATGTGATCGACTGTGGTCGCTTCTTCAGAGATGCTGGTCGTATGAACCGCAGGAGCGTCCTGGTGCGGGGGAAGTGGTTTCTGTTGTGGGTCAATGAGCAACTGGAGTTGCAGAACTATGCTGAGTTGCATGGGTTGTAGATGAGCGGCATCACGCGCCAAGCTTTGTTGCCTATTCCGGGCGAAAATAACTTGGTATGTACACCACGGTCACGCTCGGGGATTATAGATTCAACACTATCCGTCTCACCCAAATAGTCAACGGCAAGCCTTGCTCGACTCTTTGTCAAATATGGATGCTCGGTCGTTTCAACTCAGCTGGATCCTGGATCTTGTAGCATACATCCGATATCGCAAAGCAAGAGTAGTAAAGTCTATCGCGCTAGGCTACACGATTTGACTCAAGTTGCGGTTAAACTAAAAATTAGGTGTCCCGACTCCGCTACCGACGACACGCCGCATCTCCAGGTGAGTCATCTGCAAAAGTCCACTGATATTACTGAGAAGGCCACAGGATGCCGCCCGGGAGCTTTTCATCTGGTCAAATTGCAGACATGAAAACGTCCTTCCACTGCTTGGACTAGCAGAGTTTCGCAACCAATTGGCAATTGTATCTCGGTGGGCAGACCACGGGAGCATGCCCTCGTATATCAGCCGGAACCCCGGAGCGAGCCGCTACGATTTGGTACGAATCCCTAGCTGCTGATATTGTTGGGCATAAACTGAGTATCGCTTAATTTTCAGAGCAAGGGTATTGCAAGCGGTTTAGAGTATCTACACCGGGTTGGAGTTGTGAGTGTCTGGGAGGTGCGTGTTATAGCGAGCACCACTAACTCGATACTTAGATTCATGGCGATCTCAAAGGGGTGAGCCATCTCTCCTCCAGCTCCCTGTTATTCAAGCTCTTGAGCGATCGTTCGTTGTCCGCAATAGCTCAATGTTCTTGTGTCTGACGAAGGAGCCCCGATGATATGTGGTTTCAGCAACGCAGCTGAATTATCTGGAGGGACCACCATTCCCGCAAACACTTTATCGAAAAATCCAGCGTCTGATGAAGCAGTGCCGATGATACCTGGTTTCAGCAACGCGGCTCAACTTGAAAAAATCACCACCCCTGCAAGCGTTTCACCAAAAAAAGCTCTATCTCCACGGTGGCAGGTCAGATTATTTGCCTGGTACGGAGTGTTGAATGTGGCTAATGTTGTCGCTTCAGGCGCCGGAACTACTTGACGAAAGCGCAAGTCCGTGCAGTGGGCCTAGTGATGTGTATGCGCTTGGCATGGTAAGCCTTCCCTGTCTGCTGCAGACAAGACCTGCTGCTTAAACCCATGGACTAGACAATACTGGTATGCTGGTGTGACACTGAGAAGTTTCATTGCGATAGCTCTTAGCTGCTTTTAGGAGACGTTTACGGGCCGGGTGCCCTTCTTTGAAAAGTCGGAGCTTAAAGTCCTAACGGCGGTCGCAATTCGTCATATGACTCCAGTACGACCAGAGAAGCATATCTCTGTAGAACTTGACCAGAACGATAGGTTGTGGGCTATTTTGACTACGTGTTGGGCAAATAAGCCTGAGGACCGGCCTACCGCAGCGGAAATCGCAGAGAGGCAAGTGACTCGTCCAAGTTCAACTGTGATTGAAACTAACTTTTCGTACTCAGGTTGGAATTTGCTTCAAGAATTGTAGCTAGTCGTGCCCGATCCAGCTAGACCAAACCGCACACTAGCACATAATTATATGATGTAGTGCACGACAGTACGTCGGGCTTATAATCTATCGAACTGAAAAAACTATCAATTAAAACCACTCAGTCGGGGCTCAAATACCTCAGTAATATAGACGCATATGACGCAATAAGTTACGCATATATAATGCATCGTTAATTCTCTTTTCGGCGCAAGGCGATGAGCCACGCGAAGTTTAGGTCTACAACCTGACACACAAGATTTGCGACATTCGATAGTCGGAATCGCCGGCCAAAGAAAAAGTCAGTGTCATGATAACAACCAATCAAACACACTTCCTAAACTAAATCACCGGCAACAAAAATAGAAAAAAAAGCCATTGAATTTAAGTCTAAGGATTCTCACTCAAACTGCTCTCGTTTGCCCCGAACGTATTGGTCGCGATGGTCGTGTGTGATGGGGGCGCCGTCGCACGCGCAATAATCGCCTCGGTCGTCTCAGCTTCCATCATCTCGGGTCCTCCACCGTGCTTACGGTCCGTGTCGGCCCCCTCTCGTTGCAGTCGTTCGCTGCCGCCGCCGCTAACGTCTTGGACGTAGATCTAGGTCTGGCCAACCAATCCACCGCGCCGTTCATATTCCTCACAGGTACCTAAACAAGTCTATTAGCCTATAATCGTTAGTCTCAAATAACTTGAACTCGACGTCCCTCCCATCACCCACTACATACCCCGCCTATACATCTTCCATCCTGGCCGTAATGCCGGACCACCCTTTCGTCGACCATAAACCACTCTTGCCTCAGCCGCGCCCAGATCCTCCGCGACCAAATCAACAGCATCCGACGGAAGCGGCTTCTTCCCGGGTGCGGGACTCATCCAAGCAGTCGATGTATGCACCGCTGACATCCTCCCTGTAGGTGTGTTCACCGCCGAGCTCATATTCAACCGAGAGTGCCAGGAGGTTCGGGTCGGAGACGCGCCTCGGTGCCTGAACTAGAGCTTGACCACCAGCGGCTTTGGACGTGGATTTGGACTTGGTCCACTTCATATCGACCCCCACAACATGCATATTCGGTTGTTTCTCGTTTCGCCTATCGATATCCACAAGTCGACCAGGTCCCGTCCCAATCGTTCCACTTGAATCTGAGTCTTTTCACTTTTGAAACTTGACAGACTCCCCGTCCAACGATTCATCCCACTTCCCACATACACCCGTCGGCCCACCCGCGTCCCTCACACCATACCCCTTATTCCTTAGCGCGAAAACCACAGCCGTCAAGTCTCGGATCAAACGCGTGCGCGAGCGGGCTTGCTCAAACAATCGACGACAGGATACTCGCAATCGCCAAATACGAACTTGTGCGTGCGTTGTCATCCATTAAGTCTTCGCGCTTGTTCTTACGGAATCGGACGATGGCTAGGCTGTTTTGAGATTCGAACTAGATGTCGAATGTGCCGGGGACTGAAATGGTTCGCTTCGTCCGAGTCTGATCCCGACACTCACTGCAGATCATGATAGAATTTCCTCTTCGTCGAGCGTCTCTGGACTATTCAAATTCGTGGTTATAACGACAAGCGACAGCTGAGCTTTCTGGTTTGATCAAAATCTATCTCTAAACCAATGTCCTACCCAACCGAATGACGCAATCAAACACACACCGCCATCCGAGCGTACCTCTACATCTCAACGACCAATACATATCCCTGATATTCTCCGGATCCTCCGTTCGTCACAGTTTCTTGCGCATGGCCGTCTCTCTCTCTCTCTCTCCACTCGTGTACCACACCCAGGACGCGTGTCATGATAAGTTAGAACTCGAAACGGCGGCGCTGCGCGGGGAAGTATCTTACGAGGTCATGTACGAGCCTTAGTCGCGATATGGAGCCCTAAATAGTGATCGAGCAAGCTGAAAGCGTCCGGAGCGGAGCAAGAACCGACACGTCGGAATGCTGCTGGTTGACGTGACGGACGAGGATGGAGGCGCCAAAACATCGGTTTATGTAAGGTACTTAGCAGCGCCAACTTAGCGCGGCTAGCTCATTTGGTGGCGGTGATAGCTTGTCTCAACATAACCATCATCAGCCATAATTATCTTTTGATCCAAGCCATCTCTGTTCAGTCATGTCATTATTCCTACCGAGGAATTACTCCACGGGGCCTAAGTTCAAAATGCGAGAAAGTCCCGGTCCGCTCGAACCAGAATCAGTCCTTTCACAGCCCGAGGAAATCTCCAAAACCACTTCCAACAACCAGTACCAGGGCGTGAGTGTGGATGAGAAAATGGCTGATCGTGAAGCAGCTCCGCAAGCGCCTCTTGACCCGGAGACCAAGTACGAACAGAATCTCAAGAAGGCGCAGGACGAGGTACGTAACTAACTCAAGTAAGCTTGTCGTCCTTGGCTTACGGAGATTATAGTGGGCACGAAGGCAAAAGGCGGGTCTCGAAGATTATGGAGCTGAGATGGCAAAAGACGCGAAGATATGGCAAATCTACGTTAGAGAAACAGACAAGGCGGACGAGGAGCTAGTTGATGGGTGGAACAAGTGGGTGAAACGTGTGCCCGTAAAATGCTTCTGACACCATACAATGCGACGTAACGCCAGGTCGTTGGACGTACTTTTGAGTCAGTAAAGCTTGCTCATATAATGTACTTACCAGTGCTGATGATCTCCTAGTTTTTGTGCGCATCAAGAACTCATGAATTCAATTGACCCGCTCGTACTTAGTGCTGATTGGCAGGCCGCACTGTTCTCGGCTATCTCGACCGCGTAGGTTGGGTTGAGCTTTATTTGACAATTTTGCGCTGATTCGTTACGTTGTATAGGTTTATTGGAATAAGTGCAAAAAACCTTCAGCAGGATCCTTCCGAGACTTCGGCCCAAGCTCTTCTCGTTATTTCTCAAATCCTCCTCGCCACGTCCGGAGACAGTACAACCAACACCTCGTCTGGCGGACTGGACCCAGTGTCTACTGAATTTAGACCTTCGGCCACTACTGTCGCAGTAAATGTCCTCTGGTTCTTGTCTCTCAGTCTTAGCGTCGCGGTCTCTCTCATTGCCATGCTAGCTAAGGAGTGGTGCCATTCCTTCATGTCTGGCAGATCCGGGGAAACGTACGAGAGAGGTCGACTTCGGCAGCAGCGCTGGAACGAAATCGAGCGGCTGAGGATGATCGACGCGTTGACGCTATTGCCTTTGCTGATACATTTAGCTCTCCGTGAGTGGCTTGAGTTAACAGCCCTTGTTATCAGATGAGCTTATAAGTCTTATCAGTGTTGTTTGCCGTTGGTCTATGCATATATCTTTGGGGTCTTAATATCGCTGTTGCTATACCAGTCATCACGATCACCTTCATCTCGACACTTATCTACGCGTCTACTATCTTCCATTCTCTTACTGCTAAGCACTGTCCCTATACAACTGCATCGTCGAAGCTCGCAAAATCATACGTCAAAGCATGGTTGAACTCCCCCGCATCACTCTTGGGTACTTGGGTCGAGACCTCCTATGCGCATCTTCGCTCGTCGGCTATGACCGTTATCAGCCCCGTTAACTCTCTAATCCTCAAAGTTGGAGTAAATCTGCAACCAAGGGCCAGAAGATATGGCACACGCTCCGAGCCGCAGTCACGAATCTTGAGACTAGCCGGGTTCGTTTCGTCGCATGTAAAAACTTTGAGAACCTCTTGGATTACACTCTCCTCCCAAAAGAGAAATGGAAACTACTCGGTGGATGTGGAGAACTATCTCGCGCATGATGAAGGAATGGACATAACAACGAGCCAAATGCTTGGCTGGCTCCTTGTGAACCGCCAAGACTCGGGAATGGCGGAATCTCTCATATACTCTCTAGCTGGTGCCGAACCTTGGTTGCCCCGGCTGCCGTTACTAGAAGGAAACGCATTAAGCGTCGTCTTCCGATATCTTGATAAATACTTCAATCAAAATCTATATGAAGAACCGTATCACATGAGACCCAACGTCTCACCCGACATGGCTTCTCTTTGCTTACGTGCTCTACAGTTTCTACTGGCGTATTATAACGGATACGGATTCGTTCTTTACACTGGATCAAAGGTCGCAATGAAAAACACATGGTCTCATGACTTCTACGCGAGGCACCTTGGAGAAATCGCTTCAGGAATTGAGCGCGAGGGGTAAGCCGTTTTTATCAATGCATACCTTTTGTATCCTTACAATGTTTGGTCAGGCTAGGCTTCCAAATAGAGTCATTTCCAACCAGCCCTAGTGATATTACTACATTTTGCGACAACTTCTGCTTTGCAATCGCTTCCGAGGCAGACCCAACTCCTCGGTATCTCTGCTTGTATCAGGAAAGAACAATTAACATGATTGAGGCGCACATTAATTGCGACATTGTCTTACATCCTGCTACATTGATTGCCATAGTTCGACAAATGACGAACAGACTGTGCTTCCCAACTTACCTCTGGAAAGATCACCCTGACGCTCCATTCCGGCTCTGTTTCTTACTGCTAAGGCTCTACTTACACTCGGAGCTACACGACAGACATCTAGACCTTCGGCACACTATTTCTGTCGCAGTCGCTGCTACCGTCCTGAACTTTGGAGCATTCCCTAGTTGGTCTTATCCGCCGGGCCATGCGACCTCTTCTCGAGCGGTGGAGTTTGTTGCATATCATAATCCTCCGCGATCGATTACATTTGAGGGGAAAGAACTGTCGCTCTCCACATCTAAGAAATTCACCATGGAAAGGCTAATAGAGTTCGGCTTGCTTGGGCTACTCGAGCTTCCTCAAGCCCAGCGGCTAACACCTGAAGATCTAGACACTTGGCTTACTGCTTTTAACCAGCTCTTGACCGGATATTTTGTAGACTACGTCTACATCCATTCAATTCCTCGATCGTTCACATTTGGTGTGCACACGGCTCGAGTAGTCGCTCAATACTTCAACAATGATCGACCAAGCGACGATTTTGCCACAACTGATGCAAATTGGCTGCGCTCTTTTTCGGCTATATGCGACTGGACTTTGGAATCTGAAGATCACTTATACGATCACGGAGCTGTTCACTCCGCCCTTCTCTATTCACTATGTACAGTTGTGTCGTCTGAGCAGCAGAGATGCTGCGCCGCTCTATTGAAGGAATCTCCTGCCGGGTGCAAAAAATCATGTCTCGAGTCCCTTCCAAACGACATACTTACCAGGTTACTCGCCGTCTCGATTTCAGGGAGCAAACCGGTCGCTCCGATTGCGATGCGTGAATTGTGGTTTTTGACAGCGTCGATGCTTGGCTTGTCTGACGACTCGCCAGCGATTAGGTCTCATCTACTCTCCCTCATGCCTTCAGCCGCAACCGCTGTGCCAAAGTTCTTCGGCGAACTTGGTTTGCTGCAAGAATGGTTCCCGCAGCTTCAAGAGATATGCATAGAGTCACCGCAGGAGCTTCTCGACAGTGGCCTTCTATCTAATATCCGCAACTACTATAGTACAGATCATTGCGAAGATGTGGTTGTTTGGCCGTTCAACGGTCGAGATGGTCCAGAATCAATACAAGGTTTCCGTGTAGCTGAAATCCTTGGCGAGCTCGAGAAAAACTGTCACTCAGCGGTAGCTAGCAGAAAATTATGGCACGAGTTGCCCTTCGATGAGTTCACTGAAGAAGTCGGTAACTGAATCAACCGATTTTGTAAGTAATCAATCTGTTATCCAAACATTAAACTAATGTTTCACAAAACGACCTAGTTTCTGTGATGAAGCTTATGTTTGGAACCTGCGCATTTTTGTGGTCGTAGTTAATACATATTTATGCAATGATTAGTGATCCCGCGCATACAGCATGTCGGGGTCCAATCATTTGACATCTGTCGTGGTTCCTTCTCGTCTCACTCTTGATGGTTCTGTAATTTAAGAAGCACAGGCGGTCCTCAATTCTGGTGTATGGTGTCTTGTTTTCGTCATCTAGGCACCTAATATGTCCCGGATACTTATCATTTCGATGGACTTGTCCTCACTTCCCGGTCGTAGCCGGTAGGTGGCTCCATTACATAATCATAGCCACATTTCTTTAGAGGCAGGTTCTGAGCGCTTAGCGGGAAATTTCCACGTTGTAGACGTGCTGCCTCTGTGATACCGCCTGTTCCACGCCTCCGTATGACTTCTGGCTTTGTCCCGAGCGGTTTGACTAAGTTGTGTTCATCTAGCTCGTTAAGTAAAATATAAAAACTAAAAAGACCGGGGCACGCGAGCGGATGCTTGGCCGTCGGCAAAATGGGCTCCGGTTCCGGAGCATCAGGAGCAAACCCGGTTCTCGCTATCTCAAACGAGCATTTGGAGCACGTGATAGATGCTCCGGAGCGCACTGGAGC